>JALPQI010000849.1:0-149761 GCA_025490895.1 Thaumatotibia leucotreta | reverse complement strand
TAAGGTATGGTCTCATACAAAAAAAAGAATTATACAGCAATGGCTGCTTTATTTCGTGAACAAGCCTTAGTAGCCATACTACTACGTATATGAGTTGGAAAGTAAAGGATACGTTATTTTTTACTCGATACGTAATGTATTCTATACCTGCACCCACTGCTCGGTCTTCAAGACCGAGTGGCCGAGGGGTGCAGGCATCAGCCGCGAAAGCTGAGCATGTGGGTTCGATCCCCACCTCGGACGTTGGAGATCTTGGTCGTTTTTTCTTTGGTAGGTATATGACATATTTATAATAAATAAATGAAATGAATAAATGAGAATGTTATGTTAAACAAAGCTGTACTTGCAGCTTCGTTCGAGCAGTGTTTATTTTTGTACAGTCGAAGATCATAAAACACAAAAAATATTGTAACACGACAGTCGTCACTAGCGTCAAGGTATAATTATATCATAATAAATATGCAAGTAGGTATAATATATCGACAAAAATGATTCAGATGCAGAAGCCAAAGGCGGTATTTAAGTATAAGGAAAATTACTTTAGGATAAGATCTTAATAACAATAATATTTTCTTTAAAAAGCATTTGCTACCGGTTTTACTGACAAAAAAAAGAGAAGGCTATCGTATTTTATCGAAGTTCGAAAATCTTCAAGACCTCAGCTGGATCTTTAGCCATCACCGTTTTATTGTTAATGCGAATGTCATTCATAAAGTTAACAAGATGCATTCTTACCTGCCAGTTACCTTAATCCGAAAAAAACCATATTGGACAAAAATTAATTCCTTTGTGAACACTAACTTCGCACTTGAAATTAACTTTTCGTCAAATCCGGACAAACGCACCTTTGAATCTAAAAGGCACCTTATTCTCAAACGTTTTCGATTGGTATTCCGATATTCTGTTTTAATTCAAAGTGTGCACGACATATTTATTTTACGAAATCCAATTTTCTGCTGACATCTCATCTGTCGACTTTAAGCGGTCGATATTATGGGAATGTCTACTTGGTTTCACGGTTATTCTTCATATACTTATCCTCGGCGCTTGGGGAATTGATAAAATGGATAATTATAGTGAAAACGATAGCTTGTGGAAATGGTTAGTATGACAAATTGCAATTATAAGTATATTTATTGACATTTTAACGTATTACTACGAAATTTTGCATAGAGATTATACATTTTGGTTTAGACAGGAGATTTCTTCGATGAAATAAAACTGTTAAAACAAGATTTTTAGTTACATTTGTTTTAAAGTAATGTGGGATAAGTATAATGGATATTTTGCTTACATTATTAGATTTTTTTTCATCTCTTTTTTCTAGACCTTTTTGTGTATAATATTATAATCCCATTAAGCAAGTTCAGTTGTAGAGCAGTAGTATAAGATAAGGAATTTGTAAGTACTTAACGTTAAGAAATATCCTGCATAGAGGTTTCATTATTTGTCAGAAACAATGAACTTAATTATTAAATACAAGACTGATCTATTTCTACACTATTATAATAATGTTTTCTTTAGAAATTTCCTATTCATACTAGACTGAAAGGAATCCAAGGTACCTATCTAACACTAAATTGTCTACCTTCAAAAATCTAAAATAGTTAATTATTCAAAAGTGTTTTAAGAAACGTCAAGTCTATTAGTTTCTTGAAAGTAGACAATTTATTGTTAACTTTTATAACATAATTATTTCTCTATTAGATTCCTACATTTTTAATCAGACCCGCCATTTAGAACGAAACCATCTTTGACCAGGCATACCAAAAGACCATACTATTTAGCGAACCTAGAGATGACGTAGGTGTCGCAACGGTACATTAATTTATTGCACTATAACTCACATAAAGTTAAGCTCCCGGGAAAACGATAGCATCTTGAATTCCTACCGAAGAGAACTATGGTGTAGCGTAGGTAACGACAGCTAGTCGACTCGAAGACAAAACACTCGTTAAACATTTTTTGAGTCGTACGAGTAGTGTAATGTACCCAGTGTATGTATGATAAGGCAATGCATTTGGGTAAGATACTAGTAGTTTTATTCACTATTAGGTATAGCCTTTGATATGTATATGTTTTGTGATGGTTCGCTGGTGCTACTATTGTGTGCGTAAAATTGGGATGTATTGAATTACTCGCAGGTAAAATATAAATAATAACCATATTACAGTTTTACGTGAATTGTATTCATTTACGGTTTATTGATTTATTATTTAATATATTCTTAGTATTCCCGTGCAATCAGTTAGGCATGAATCACGCTGGGTTAAATGAATATAATACTATTACCTAACTATTGTTTTTTTTTCTATTTCCACTTTGAATACAAGAAACAAATCTGGTAAGTTTTACGAGTTAAATTGTTTTGTAGAAGGAATATAACTAATATGATCCATTGGTTATTCGATAGTATAAATACAAGTGATGGTAATGACTAATGATAGTGACCATTTCATAGTCTTTTTATTTACCAAACTTGTCAAGTGTCAACTGAATTATAAAATGCTTACTTATTATATCTGGATAACTACGAATTTGATAATTATCTAGATATAATTACGGTAAAATTTCCAACACGAATACTCGTAAAATACACGAATGCTTGGTTACATACAATTACTTACAATGCATGAGTATAGTTGGCGATTTCTAAGAATGAACATTTGACAGTTTAGAAATGAGCCTTATTTATGTGACGTTAAGACTATCAAAACAATGGTGAGTCCTTACCCTCATACTAATAAGGATAAATATATACAGTGTGTGTCTATGATATTGGCTTTTATCGAAACCGAAGAATGCAATGCAGATTTCTAGCCACACCGTGAACACTACTCGATTCAAAATGTAAATTTTAAAAGTAATTATCTTTCTAAGACAAGTTAATTGAGAAGCAATGTACTTCAAAATGAATCGTTAATTTGCACTTCACGATGACAGATCGCAGCCACTCGCAACGTTTGACAACTACAGGTGCGTTTAAACCAAAAGAGCATTCGCTGTTCTATACCCCGTTCTACGAAATCAACCAATCACGTTTTGTATAACGATCGAATTTCGTAGAGTGAGGGGTTAGTAGAATAGCGAATGCTCTTTTAGTTTGAACGCACCTTAAGCAGTGTACTACGCGTTACATTGATCGTTCGGAGGAAATAAAATTAATTGTACGGTCAATTTAATTATTTATCAAATGTTAATACTTGTAAACGTTTGCTAGTAATGCGTATTTTACCCATTTTCGGGTCAAGGAAACACACTGTATAAATGTCAAAAGTTTTAATCGGCAACTATACGTGTAACTGCCCCTAAATGTATACATTAAGAGCTAGTAAAAATCTGGACGTTCAAATTAAAAATGTAATGATTCCTCTGTTCATATTTAAGTTGTACCCGCCTTTACAAGAATGCCCAAAGCAGCTTAACTCTGAGGTTAACGAGACTGTTGTGATTGTGGCGCACATATTTAGAATTAATATTCAAATTTGAATCCCTAAAAAATGTATTCACGACGAAAGAATGAACTTTGGCTTTTGTGTATTTTTCTTTCGTAATAGACTTTTTTTCTATTGACATGTGAGTAATTTGTTAATATTTTAAATCTGTTTATAAGATGTGCTTAATTGTGTATCATATTATGATACACAATTATCTAAGTCGTACCTAGTTTCTAGTCGAACTAAGATTATTTTGTAACAATTAACAACTTATTAAAATATTATCGAACCGGGTTACTCACGTATTTAAGTCGATGACATGACATGTTTTGATCCATTAAGAGGGTCCTCGTCCGGAGCACCCCCGGCCAAAGCCCGAAGCGTACTGCTGACCTGCGCCCGCTGAGTAACCCGGTTCTATTATATTTTTTTAAATATGTTTGGGTCTCACGTTAGTTATAATTCTATAATTAACAACCTTCTGGACGGCGTGTTTTTCTTATAATAGGATATTATTTTTATTGGTAGGTTTAGTTTTAATTTTATATTATTAGTTTTAGTTTGTCATTTTCTTTTTATAATTCTTTATATATTTGTAAGTATATTGAATCAAGTTGAACAGCAAAAAAAATTAACAACTTATTTCTTCAAGATCCTATCATCAGTCCGCAATTTGTTGCCAACGGGACCATCTCGGGGTTATATCCTACATTTCCGTTTGATTAAAATAAAAATCTGAAAATCGTTTCACACTTCTAGGTGAGACCTAGAAAAAAATAAAAAAAGTCCAATTGAGAACCTCCTCATTTTCTAAAATCGGTTTAAAAAGCACGCATTGAAAATTTGGGGGAGGCATTTGTCCACCTTATGAAGGTCGCCGGGACACGCTGGATGCAGGTCACATCTAACCGGTACATGTGGAGGTCCAGAGGGAAGGCCTATGTTCAGCAGTGGACGTCTTATGGCTAAGATGATGATGATGATGATTTGTCCAGCAGCCAGCTTCGGCTGAAATAAAACTAAACATATAATTGAAACACAGTGGAGTACAATATTCTTTACTGCACTCCTCATCATAATAAATCTTAAAAGTGGAGGTAACGGATCGGGCAGTCTTCACGCTAAAAAATATCATTTATCACTTAAAATAAAGTAAATAAATTATCATAGGATAAACTTACAGAAATCCACTTAGTCCCACTGTACGCGGCTTGTGATGTGGTACTAAGCGACGATATAATTTATATAATACATAAATAAATATAGATATTAAAATACATGGAACACAACTATGACCTAGAAACAAATATCCATGATAAGGCCACAAATATATGCCCTCGCCGGGATTAGAATCCGGAACCTCTTTAAACTCAAAGCCGGAACCTACAGCTTCGTAAGCACGTTCACTACCAATTGTTACGGAGTCGGAGGCTGACAAACTTCCATGTAACTAAATACAAATATTCCAAATGTTTGTCTATCTCTTGTTTCATATAGTTCTCTCTTTTGCTCAAAGGTTAACTGGAAGAGATCCCTTATAGGGATAAGTTCGTCCTTGTACCTTTTTAAATTGTTGCGTATTTATTGTTTACCTGTTTTATTTGTGTGCAATAAAGAATTTACATACATACATACATACATACATGTTCAAATGCAGCTAGTAACTGCCCTATTCAACTGTACCTAAATGCAATAAAGCTAGACGTCTCTTAATCCCTTGATGACAAAATACCCCACTCGACACATCCATCGACTACGCTATCGACTTACAAAGTGTGACTGCCACTCGATTTCCTTAATTTATTCGCCAGCCCAGAGGTATTCCAATCGCTTGCTATGTAAGCACGTTGCAGGCAAATTAAATCATAACATCACTTTTAAGGAAGATTACTCAATATTTAACATAAGCGTAGGTATATTATGGACGCGCACCTCCAAGATTTTTTACCAACAAACCATCTTTTCTAGTTTTTAAAATTAAGATGTGCCTTGACCACCATACAAATTAGATCTAACACCAGGTAACGACTTATATGTCTTGGTCCCGAAGTATGAAATCACAGGCATGTTTGACCTCTATTAAACGTGCCACTAGAGATTTCATTCATCATCATCATCAGCCTATCTCAGGCCACTGCTGGGCGTAGGCCTCTATTAACTATGCGTATAGACGCATTAGGAGGTAAATGCCCATAATCACCACGCTGGCCAAGCCGGATTGGCGATCGCAGTATTGTGTCCACTATGATGACGCTGCTGCCCATCATCAATCTTCTATCAAATAATGATCAGTGACACTTTTATCACTTAGTCTAGGGGAAGAGTTGGGGTGGTGACAAATGTATTCTTACTGCCGTCACCACATGGCAGGAGGTTTCATTGCGCTTAAAAATTTTCCCCATATCTCCCCAAATAGTTAATCAGTGAATCAGTTGAAACATGCCTGCTCTGTGATCATACATAATTTAGGGCTCGATGCTTGATAACGCCACCTAAGACGAAAATAATGTATTATTCGATTTGCCATTAATTTCCATGTTTTGATATTTCATTCGGTATCTTGGTTACTCCCCCTGCACCTTTTATGCTATGGGAATCACTCCCTGCTCGGAACCGTTTACCGAAATATACGAGGAACAATCCGTGCTATGCCGTCTAACTTATACAAAACAGCCCATGTCGCTTGTTAATTACCGGCACTTACTACCTTTTTAACGACGAAGGTAATATGCAGGTATTTTATGGTCTTCAGTGGTGCCACGGCGATACTTGATACCGTAAAGTGGGACATGTAAACTAACCTAAAACTATTTTCGCAGTCGATAATGTTTGTGATTTATACCACAGCTCGCATACTCTGAATTTCTGCGCGAATTGCTGGTTTTCTTTGTTTTAAGATAGTTTGGCAACAGCGAAATATCTCAGGACTTTGTTAATAATCATGTCATGAATCAAATTCATCAATAAAATAAAAAGTTCTTTATTACAAAAGCTTCATTAATATTCATCAAATAGATCTGATACGACCAGAGGAGACATAAAGGGTTTATTCTATGTAACATTTTATCCGATACTGAATTAATTCCCTCAAACTTAGGAAACATTTTATTTGTAACTTCCTCTTCTTCTTCGTTTCCTCATGACTGAGGGTCGTCATTACTTGAGGCTGTAATTATTCATCATTTTTGGGCCAATCTTCTCCTTTCCGCACGGTGTTCAGCCTTCCAGAAAGACGCCTGAAGAGTACCCTTCGGTTTCTTTCACTGCATCGGCCTAACGGGTTGGTGATCTTCCATGTCTCCTTTTTCCTTCCACGTGACCAACAACAATAAGTTTGTCAAGACTGTCTGGCTAGCGTCTAGCCTCGTGACTGAAGTACTGTAGGATCCGTTGAAAGCAAATAATCGATAGGTTCTTTGTAACAGTATTTCTTATTTAAAGAGATAAAAACCGGAGCCAATGATGTGCAGCACTTTTACTTTTTAATGCTGCTTATATTTATAAACCTAGTAAACTTACAAAGATTACTCCAGTGCATTATTTATAAATATGATAAAAATTAAAACGGCAGTGACTAAGTTGTGGCTAATTATATGAGGTACCTATTAGGTCAATTTGTGTAAGGCCTAGATATTTATTTATTTTCAAAAGGACTTATTGCTGTAATATCTATAAGAAACGAAGCGATTTCGAAAAACTCTATTAAATTATTTAACTCAACCACCCTGATTCAACTTCCGTTTAGTTAAGCTGCCACCAGACAAACCAGATTAAATCAGGGAAAAATTAAACGCTGTCGCAACATTTTTGTGATATTGTTGAATAGTCATTATATGTAAATCGCTCGCTCGTGACGATCGTCACTGAGATAGTGACGAGGCATGTTCGCGAGGAATGATAATTGTTTCGAAAGCTGGTGTGTTCCCATTGCTACTAGCCTGAGGCTTTGAACAGCTTGAACCAGCGTAACCTGAAGGCCTATCGTGAACCATGATCAATGTGTGCAACAGAGATACAACTGCAACAGGGAGGCAACAAGTGGATCGAAGTTCGTGGCAGGCCTATACAGTAGGGGGTTTACTCTGAAAGTTCTGAAACCAATATGGTAGTATAGCTACTTTTGATTGCCACAAGCTTCTTTTAGCCTTGAGTTGGAATGGGCATTTCCCCGAGCGTTTTAACCGACGTGACTTCGGTGGCAGCCTTATCACACAAATACCGTGAAAGATGCAAAAACTCTTGGATATATTGGTAGACGAAGTTGACAACTACCAAAATATCTAAAAAATCAAAATAGCCACGGAAATCGGGTAATAATGTAGCCACCAAAGTCACGGCGGTTGAAAGGCTCGGAGAAATGTCCGAATAAACTTGAGCGCCCTTTTTCAGAACCATAGTCTACGAAGCTTAGAGATGCAGTAATGAAAAGATAATACCAGCGGCCCTGCCGTGAACTTCGAAATCCTCAAATTTTGAGGATTCGTCTCTCTCACTGTAATGACGCCTTCGTTGGAGTAACAGAAAAATCCACGAAATTTACGAATTTCAATTTTCGCGGTAGTAGGCCTGTTTCTACAACAAGGCAGTCTCGTAAATAACCGGATTTTGAAGTCCTCAAATTGAAGAAGAACCTGCGACCATATATAACATGGACGTCTAACGCCAGATCAAAAATGCTCCCAGAAACAATTGTTCAATTTTGCTAAGATGGGCAGGACATAGCGCTTTTCTTAACACCGCGCAAATTTCGGCGCAACCTCTTTGACAATTGTCAACTAAAATTCAAGACATTGACAGGGGTGACATTTGTCAACTAAAATTCAGGACCGTTTTTGAAAGGCAATTTAGTATGGCGTGCGGCTTCCATGTTTTATTTGTTCGTAGAGAAGAACACTTACTCACTACAGAGATCTTTAGATATTTACCTTCACCCTTTACTCGTACTGGCTTGAGCTTTGGACAAATATAGCGATGGGAACACCAACCAAGTTACTACCGTGTGGGCGCTGACAGCACCTGTAACGACTGTTTTAGAGGTACACGGGGACGTAGGACAAGAGGATGATGGGAGATGAATATTCATTTCCGTTTTCTAATTCCAATGCTTTTGTAAAAATATTGATGCTCAAAATAACTTAAGAGAAGAAGCCACGTTATCTGAAAATGATCGTAAAGTGTTATCGTGAAGAAATTACTTCGCTTTCCACAGGGTCATTCCAGGTGAATTCAACGAATCGAGTGTAAGATATATTTTGACGTTCAGTAAATTATCCACATCTTTTACTTGATTGAACAAAGTAATAATGAAATAAAACTATGCAAACTATGCGACCACCCGCAGACCACGAACCCTGTAAAGTGTTCGAAACGTCGTCGGAATGAAGTTAAAGTTAATTAATATACGCGAGTTTATCCGTTTTCATAGTTTCATTTCATGAGTAATCCTTGCGGTAACCGAAGAAAATATTAAAGTAATAATAATTTCGTTGCCTCTTATAGAAAAAATTAGGTCTGAATTTTTGCAAGCAGGAATTTGACCCCACTCTTAACCTTGAATGGTCAAAACTTGAAAATTAAAAGATAAAAGGAAAACTGGTGATGGTTCAGCACCTCTGCTACAATGAAGTATATTTATCCTATTTTTTTCATTCAAATCGAAAATCATGCCGCACACTTTTTAGTTCTACCCTATGTTACATAAAAATTGCGTAGACAACTTTGAAAAAAGGGCTGAATAGCCAACTACGATTCTCGGACACATTGCGTAAATAACCTACATACAAAAAAAAGCCTACAGCCTTCTTGAAGCTGATTAAAAATTAAAAATAATTCTTTATACTAAGCAGCCACTCTACTCGACCTTGCGCTGAGTAGACAAACTAAAGATTCCCCAAGAGATACCCAAAATCATATTTCAAAAACGTGACCATTTATACCACTTTACTGCATTTAGTGGCCACGTGAAATGGTTAATTTAAAAGTTGGCCCAACTTGGATTAGGAGCCAGGTGCTGGCTTTATTTGGCTCTCTTGTCACTTGGATATTTGGCCGCCGATCCTAACCCAAATTAAGTTGGCACGGCTTATTCTAACTTACGGCCAGTTTCGGAACTATCGATATAGACAGCTGAAATTGAGCTTCATTGTTCACGAAAATTAGGTTATTACTATGAAATTGGCGTTTTTTATGGAGAATTTTGAGAAAACTAACTCCCTTATTCATAAACGTTTGTTAACTTAAGGGTCGGATAGATGTGGGAAATTTTTGAGATTCTGTCAAATTTCCCCATTTCGCACACACGCGCACTTCACGCACACTACCTCATTTTACCGAGCGGGGTCATTGACCCTTGGTGATTTTTTTAATGAAAGCGGCCGAGTTTGTAATTTATTACTACCTCTTTTGAATAATTACACTTGTCAAAATACTAGATGGTAAAAAAGATAGAGAGGGATAGATTTTATAAGACTATCCTTGTCTTTTCGAGTCGTCTCAATGCAATGCAAAAGACAGATATAATATATCGGGCTTGTAACCAATGCGTGTAATAGTACATTGTGCATCAAGGGGGGTAAGCACGGAATTACTGACGAGAGTGTTAGAAGCCCGACGCCATTAGGCGGAGGGCTTTTATGACTCGAGTTAGTATTCCGCTTACCGACCGTGATGCATAAAATGTTTTTCATCACACTTGCCAACCAAAAAATAAGTTTTAAGACATAATATTATTAAATTACGTACTGACATTTCTATTACTCCCTAGGGAATTTCACTTTTCTATTACTCCCGCTACGCGCGCAAGCAATGGCGCGCTTAGACAGCAAGTGTGATGAAAAATATTTTTATAGGTATATAATAGTTCTCGCACTAGTGCGGCAAAAATCTGTACTGAAAATGGATTTTCAATACAGATCAATCAATTTGTTACAGTCACCATCAGATATATCTGAGCGACCACGGCACTCAAAAATATCTGAGCATGCCAATAGAGGCCTGCTCAGATATTTATGAGTACCCTGGCCGCTCTGCTATATCAGATGGCGACTGTACAGCATCGTATTCTGATTAGGAAATAGTAAGAGAAAAAAATCCGCGGAAGAACAAAATTGACTTGGTTCGGTATGCCTGTTTGACCAACTGGTAAGGCAAGCCCACTTGTTGTCCACTATAATTTAAAAAAAAACCATTTTTTCTGATCGGAACACGATACTGTTGAATATAGGCCCTAAGTATTCACTACCACCAGCTTTTCCTAGACATTCAACTTTCCCACTGCTGTGTGCGTCAAACGCACAAGAGTCCACCAACGATTGCACATGACATGCACAGTGCCGACGACGCACATTTGCGAGTCCATACTAATTTGACATTTACAGAATTCGCTTCGGTGTAATGTTTGGTGAAGTAGTTTCCGTGAAAAGCCAAATGAATGGAATTATGCATTACATCTGTATAATTATTATGTGACTTACCAGCAGTTATCAGGTTTTAGGGAGCTTATTTTACTAAATTAAATTGCATTCATTATAAAAATAAAAATGCACATAGGTAAAACATTAAGACTTTTATTATTTATTATACACAATTACAACTGTAAATTGAAGAATTACAGTTAAAAGAAAAAAATAGATCCTAAAAAAATTATTACATTCACTAATTTAAATATTTGATGTCATAATATAGGTACATTAGGTACTAAATAAACAATATCGAAGTTTACCAACGCCAGAGGTGGGATTTGGAGCCTCGTCCTTAGTTTTGCGGCTGTTGCCTAAACCACTCGGCCACTCCAGTGGTTTAAGCATCAGCCACGAAAGCTGAGGACGTTGGGTTCAAATTCCACCTGTGGCGTTGGTAAGCTTCGATATTTTTTCAGTGGTATATGGGATATTTAACTTTATATAATATATAGGTACATCGTAGTGTTACTACCTACTTAAAAAAATAACATTTCGTTGAGATATTGCAGTCTGTTTTTTTGGCGGCATCGGCCATGCAATATGCTGCTACTCTTTCTCACCACTCACAAACTGTGTTTTGAGTTGCCAAATATAATTTAGGAGTAAGGTCAGGCATTTTAAATTGAGAAGTAAGCACTACCTAATGAGAAAATCCTGATCCCATAGACATCATAGGGCTTGTGCATAAATCATGCGAGGTCCTATAGGAGGGGAGGGGGTCCAAGAAAACATCACGAAAGATCACGTTAGGGGAGGGGGGGGTACAAGGAGACCTCTCGTGTATTTTTCTACATCGTCAAAAAGTAGCAACCTCACATGATTTATGCATGAGCCCATAGCTGAAACAGCTTTTATGGTTTACATCCATACTATCATCGCAGCGTTCATCAGAACTGACATTAAATTTCTCTTGCACATTTCACACCGAAAATTGAATTTTAGTCCATGATATTACGGACACGTATGTATGGGAAAAGTTCACATTCGGATACCAGCACCAAATTTTAGTATGTTAATAAATATGTCATTCTGTATCCAAAACTGTCGGGAGACACCCTCTCAAAGGTCAAGGTCACCAGTAATGACATCCTCAAAATGGCTGCTGCCTAATTTCGAAAAGCGCTTATTTGTTCCTCAACCGCCCAACTTACACCATTGTGTGTGGTATCAATTGAAAGGTTATTAAATATGCTCTAACTTTGTTTTTTTGTGTTATAGCGAACATCTAAAAATAAAAAAATATCGTTGAAAGAATAAAAATATTTTTTTACTCTTTTCGTACAATGTACATTTCATCAGGAAAAAAGCGGTATTAGGAAAAAATATTGAACTACATAAATGTAGCCAAACTATTATCCCAAAATAAACAGTTTAAATCATCGAAATCGGTTGAAAATAAACAAAGTTATGTCATTTTCTATATTCCGCGGCAAACGCCATACACCTGCCATCCGCCCGCCCGCCAGTTCGAAAATGTAAATTGCACCCAAACTATGCGATTGATTTATACTGATAAGATATGAACTAAAAGCCAATTAATTATACAAATACAAGTTATTTTAAAAATACTGTTGTTATTAAAATAAAATACATAATTTAAGAAAAAACCAAATGAAAAAACATAGTAACTTAGATCAAGGTAGAAAAAAGGTAACAAATTAATAATAATAACTTCTAACTATCAATGAAAGAATATTATGTATATATATATTTCAAGGTTTTATTCTGAACAGTAAATTCTGCAGTAAGTTCCTTCACATAAACAAAGAAGAGTGCAATTTAAAACGTTTTTTACGCATACGCTAACGTGGACAGGGCACAAGATCTTTGCAACTTGCACTTGCATCAGGAATCGTTTTCCACAATGGAACTGGAATATAGACAAATACTTTGTCTTCTTTTTTCCAGTTCCAATCGCAGGGATCAATTTTCTTGTGGATAAGGCAAGGCACTTCGTCCATATCTTCGTTTGTTTGTAGAATAGTCCGCTTTAGATGTTGAGTCAGTTTCAGTGCATCTTTTGTTGGTATACTCTTGGGTCGACTCATTCGTTTTTCGTCACGTTCCTAAATTTGTCCGATTCTGCTTTCGTCACCCATTCTTCATTCGTCAAGTTAGTCTGCAGTCATTGTCGTCTTTGGCCATAATAAGTTGTTGACCTTTTTCTTATTTCGACTCAATCGTTTTGTGTCATTTCGTATTTGGTCATATTCTAAGTTGGTACCGACTTAAGACTATGAAAATATATGAAAAACATAGATTTAACAGCGAACATGCCGAAAGAAAATTATGACGAGTTAAGAACGAGACAGATTAAGATAAAGACGAACAACAAATTTGACCGAAGATGAGAAAGACCATCGACGATAGTGACGAATAAAGAATGGGTGACGAAAGCAGAATCGGACAAATTTAGGAACATGACGAAAAACGAACGAGACGACCCAAGAGTATACCCTTTTGTTGGTGAGATGCTTTCAATACTCAATACGCAATCATTTATTGCTTCCACACAGTTTACAAGGTATTATGTGAACATAAAGTTTTTACCGCTATTCAGTTCCGCCTTGCTGTAATTAATTGTTATATCATTTGTAGTCTCTCTGGACATTCGTCATCCAAGTGGTGGACGGTCTTCCTCTTTCCCTCTTTCCAGTAGCGATGGACAGATAGTTTATCACGACATGACTGTCCGGTCGGCGAAGGACGTGACCTTACCATCTTAGCTTATTTTTACAATCTTGAAACTAACCCTTACATTACATAAGTGACGAACGCAGTCCTTGAGCGTGTCCCCGCCTGTCTATCATAGCATGCGATGTATGTGATAGAGTATTGAGTAAACTGAAAGAAATAGAAGCGGAGAGAGAGTGGAAAGAGGAAACCTTTTCTAGGCAAGCTAAAATGACGTGAGGAGTACCCGATACTTTACGAAGTTGGAAAAAATTTACTTGAGGATGTTGATCAGAATTATTTCGAGAAACAACACCCTCAACAGGAATCTTAAGGTGATGGGAATAAGTAATTAAGCAGCCTGTCCACATTACGGGAGAGACGAAACTAGTCAGCATGTTCTGGTAGAATGCATTATGTACGCAGCGGCATTATGTGTTTGGCAGGGATAGGTTGCAGGAGAAAGAACTCATGGACTTGTCGACGTCCATGAGTTCTTCCCTGGGGTCGCCCAGGGATATTCTACGGTTCTGCAAAAATACAAGGAGGCTAGAAGAAAATAATGGAGTAACGCAGCCGTGACATTAACCTACAGCTCCAGCAACGGGAAAAGGATGAATGAGCATGCCAGATACTCGACAGCCCGCTCGATTCCGGCCGAAACATAACATGCGATGAGAAGCAATCAGAGACATATCAGCAATGAACGGATCGCATAAGAAATTAATCAAACTTACAGGCAAAGTCTCTTCAAACAAGCTAACGATCTTATCATCGTGTATCGAGAGCATGTAAATCCTTTCCAGGGCAAGCAACTCCAAATATCAAAGTTTCCGTCCCTCTAAAAAAACCCTCGCCCTCATGGATGGTGGTTATTTGTTTCAGCGGCGGCTGTGTGTAAAATAATATTCTGGCATAGGCTTGTTCGCGTGAAGACGAGAGCATAGTCACGGAGGAAGAAGTGAGGACTTTACTTACCTTTATATGCACAGATTACAGTTGTCATTCCAACGGAATATTCATTAACCTACTAATTATTAAAATTAGTAATTTGCTCGTTATTCTTACTACTGCTAACTATGAATTATTAGTTGAAACAATTCTGCTGTTACGAACTGATGTAAGATTTCCGTGCTCAGTATCGTGCTTTATATTGTTAGCTTGTGTGAACAAACTTTGCCTGTAGGTAAGTTTGATTATTTTTTTATGCGATCCGTCCATTGCTGAAATATTTGGGATTGCTTCTAATCGCATACTTCGTTTGCTACGATGGGCAGGAGGAGTCGCGCTCACGGCCAGAGTTCACAACAAACATGTAAAGAGGAGTTTCAAGGTTGTAAAAATAAGCTAAGATGGTAAGGTCACGTCCTTCGCCGACCGGACAGTCATGTCGTGATAAACTATCTGTCCATGGCTACTGGAAAGAGGAAGGCCGTCCACCACTTGGATGACGAATGTCCAGAGATACTACAAATGATATAACAATTAATTATAGCAAGGCGGAATGTTCCTTAATTTACGATCTCACCAACTAAAGATGCACTGAAACTGACTCAACATCTGAAGCGGACCATTCTACAAACAAACGAAGATATGGACGAAGTGCCTTGCTTTATCCACAAGAAAATTGATCCTTGCGATTGGAGCTGGAAAAAAGCAGAGAAAGTATTTGTCTATATTACAGTTCCATTGTGGAAAACGATTCCTGATGCAAGTTCAAGTTGTAAAGAACTTGTGCCCTGTCCACGTTGGCGTATGCGTAAAAAACGTTTTAAATTGCACTCTTCTTTGTGTATGTGAAGGAACTTGCTCCAGAATTTACTGTTCAGAATAAAACGTTAAATACAGTGGATTCATCCTTACTTGTCTTATCATGTAAACAAACAAAATCTCGAAGATGCTCAAAGACAATCACTAGTGATTAGAAATGACGAAATAATGAAATGTCAGCGATAATTTCACTATTTACGTAAATAGAGGAATATCGATTTTGCGTCGCCTGTCAGGAAGAGAATTAATTAGTACAATATTATATCAAAAACATATTGAAATCAACTACCACAATTTTGGTGAATTACTGCAATTTATTTTAATTGCATTTTTTCCAAGTTGTACTTTAAGTATTAATGTCGATATATTGACATGCCAACATAACGGTACATAGACAATCTAGACATCGCAATGTCAGATGTCATGAGGGTTATCCGACCGTACCAGCATTTATTGACGAAAATCTTTACAGAAATGATATTTTTCAGTGCTTTTTTGAGGGATTATAATACTTTGCGAGTTTTTTAAAGTGTGCAACAACATTTGACGTGATGATTATTGTATAATTGCAGAGAAAAGTGTGATAATGCTTTCAAAAAGTGTTTGTTTACATGATAAGACAAGTAAGGATGAATGCACTTTAAATACAAATATTCTTTTATTGATAGTTAGAAGTTATTATTATTCATTTGTTATCTTTTTTCTACCTGACTTTTTTTTTAATTTGGTTTTTTCTTAAATTATGTATTTTATTTTAATAACAACAGTATTTTTAAATAACTTGTATTTGTATAATTAATTGGCTTTTAGTTCATATCTTATCAGTATAAATCAATCGCATAGTTTGGGTGCAATTTACATTTTCGAACTGGCGGGTGGGCGGATGGCAGGTGTATGGCGTTTGCCGCGGAATATAGAAAATGACATAACTTTGTTTATTTTCAACCGATTTCGATGATTTAAACTGTTTATTTTAGGATAATAGTTTGGCTACATTTATGTACTTCAATATTTTTTTCTAATACCGCTTGTTTCCTGATGAAATGTACATTGTACGAAAAGAGTAAAAAAATATTTTTATTCTTTCAACGATATTTTTTTATTTTTAGATGTTCGCTATAACACAAAAAGACAAAGTTAGAGCATATTTAATACCTTTCAATTGATACCACACACAATGGTGTACGTTGGGCGGTTGAGGAACAAATAAGCGCTTTTTGAAATTAGGCACTAGGCATTTTGATGACGTCATTACTGGTGACCTTGACCTTTGAGAGAGTGTCTCCTGGCCCCAATTTCACCACATTGACAAGTGCTACAATTGTAAATTTACTGTTTCTCCAATCGGGGGCATCTATAGGCTACAGTTACCGCTTACCATCGGAAGGGCCGTGCATTTGTTTGCCACCAACATAAAATGTAGTGCAGAAACTTTAATAAATCAGCAGTAAATAACTACTTTTTTGCGAAGTAAAATTACAATTGTCACAAAAAACACGACAATTGTAGCAAAATTCCGACATAAGCCGAACCTCCTGTCAAGATTTAATGAAAATTGTACTAAACCTTGCGACAATTGTCACGGGTTGCGGAAAATAAAAAGTAGTTTATTAACGATATAATAACGTTATTAGTAATAATTTTATGTTGGTGGCAAACAAGCACATGGGCCGTCCGATAATAAGCGGTAGCCGTAGCCTACGGAGGCCTGTGACGTCAGTAACAGTGATATTTTACAATTGTCACACTTGTAATTATGGTGAAATAGGCCACAGTTTTGGATACAGAATGACATATTTAACAACATACTAAAATTTGGTGCTGGTATCCGAATGTGAACTTTTTTCCGTAATATAATGGACTATTTCGAGTGCAGTCCCTTTCATTTTTGAGATTTAATTTTCATATAAGAAAAAATACATCCAAATTATGGGCCATGATCATTGATCTTAGCTAATTGATCCAGTAAATGTTGTACATTAATTATCCGTCGCCCTGTAATTGGACTATTTACATGACTAGTACCTTTCTCTATAATAAATTCATGCTCTTCCTCTGGCAACTCCTGGTTCCTATAATAAAAAAGTTAAATAAGTTATATTATTAGTCAGCCTTCTCCGTAGCCTACTTAGTAGTGAATGCGCTTACGATGCTGGAGGATCCGGGTTCAAATCCCAGCGAGGGCATTAAATATTTGAGTATTTATTATCAGTATTATCACAACTCGAACTTATTCGAAAAAGGGTTGATTATCTCTAATCCAAGCCGAATCCAGGAAATTTCATATAACATTAAAGACTCTAAATATGGCTAGGAATACAACATTAAAATATGTCGCAACTCGCGATGCTCGCAATCAGCCTGTACTCGTAAGTACTGATCTATTATACAGGGCGTCCCACGGCGATGCCACATGGAGGGAAAGTACCTTAAATATCATAGATAGCATATTTTACTGAAAGACGATTCCTTTTATGTTTAAAACTGAATAAAACGCCGCCCCCGGCGAATACTAAGATAACTGCCATTACCATGGTTTTAGTGTTATGTCATAATTGAAATCTGTGGGTGCTAATGCATCTGTTGAATTTTTTTCGTAATTTTTATTCTGTTATTTATGGAGATAAAAAAAAATGCAATGTTATTCTTTGATTTTATTGATCTCCTAAATTGCCAGAATAAACGTATATGAAGATAATATCAAAAATGATTATTAGCCCTTACGCTATAAACGCTCGTATCATGATATTCGCGTGAAAATCATTCTACAACAAAAAGACATCAGGCAGTTATCATTTTATTCTCGTATTAAAAATCTTCTGTCTGTTCGGATATCGTCCTTTAGTAAAGATTATTGATTTGTGCGAAACATTAAAACGTATTATCTTCCTTTTCATTTACATACGTTTGACAATCAAAAATTGAAATGGCAGATACAGTACCACGGGAAATTCCTAAAACGTACCTAGTAATGTTTGTGTACTAAATGAGAAACGAATCAGTGCGTTCAGCGTGACGGCTCACCCTACGCGAACCACTCACACTGGCAGTCTATCAGCCGGAGGACCGCAGGCCCGACAGCTCGCCCTACGGGAACCACTCACGCTGTCAGTCTATCAGCCGGAGGACCGAAGGCCCGACAGCTCGCCCTACGCGAACCACTCACGCTGGCAGTCTATTAGCCGGAGGGTTGCAGGCCCTACAGCTCGCCCTACGCGAACCACTCACGCTGTCAGTCTATCAGCCGGAGAACCGAAGGCCCAACAGTTCGCCCTACGAGAACCACTCACGCTGGCAGTCTATGATCCGGAGGGCCGCAGGCCCTACAGCTCGCCCTACGCGAACCACTCACGCTGTCAGTCCATGAGCTGGAGGGCCGCAGGCCCTACAGCTCGCCCTACGCGTACCACTCACGCTGTCAGTCCATGAGCTGGAGGGCCGCAGGCCCTACAGCTCGCCCTACGCGTACCACTCACGCTGTCAGTCCATGAGCTGGAGGGCCGCAGGCCCTACAGCTCGCCCTACGCGTACCACTCACGCTGTCAGTCCATGAGCTGTAGGGCCGCAGGCCCTACAGCTCGCCCTACGCGTACCACTCACGCTGTCAGTCCATGAGCTGGAGGGCCGCAGGCCCTACAGCTCGCCCTACGCGAACCAGTCACGCTGTCAGTCCATGAGCTGGAGGGCCGCAGGCCCTACAGCTCGCCCTACGCGAACCACTTACGCTGTCAGTATATGAGCTGGAAGGCCACAGGCCCTACAGCTCGCCCTACGCGAACCACTCACGCTGTCAGTCTATCAGCCAGAGGATCGGAGGCCCGACAGCCTCGCCCTACGGGAACCACTCACGCCTGCAGTCTATGAGCCGGAGGGCCGCAGGCCCTACAGCTCGCCCTACGCAAATCACTCACGCTGTCAGTCTATTAGCCGGAGGGTTGCAGGCCCTACAGCTCGCCCTACGCGAACCACTCACGCTGTCAGTCTATCAGCCGGAGAACCGAAGGCCCAACAGTTCGCCCTACGAGAACCACTCACGCTGGCAGTCTATGATCCGGAGGGCCGCAGGCCCTACAGCTCGCCCTACGCGAACCACTCGCGCTGTCAGTCCATGAGCTGGAGGGCCGCAGGCCCTACAGCTCGCCCTACGCGAACCACTTACGCTGTCAGTATATGAGCTGGAAGGCCACAGGCCCTACAGCTCGCCCTACGCGAACCACTCACGCTGTCAGTCTATCAGCCAGAGGATCGAAGGCCCGACAGCCTCGCCCTACGGGAACCACTCACGCCTGCAGTCTATGAGCCGGAGGGCCGCAGGCCCTACAGCTCGCCCTACGCAAATCACTCACGCTGTCAGTCTATCAGCCGGAAGGCCGCAGGCTTTACAGCTCGCCCTACGCGAACCACTCACACTGTCAGTCTAAGTCGGTGGGCCGCAATTTTGTATGCTTCCGTAACTTTGGTGACAATACTATAATATGTAGCTATTAACGTTTGGGTTCATTTTATAAACATGCCTTCTTTTGGACCGACTAAACAAGCGAATCAGAGGGTTGTAGGCCAGAGCTCAGCGCCATCATGCTACTAATGGAATAATGTAACATGAAAACGAAGCTGAGGGCCGCAGGCCCTATAAACCCAGTGCTTCCAGGCTACGCGACGGAAGAGTGATTCTCTAAAACAAATCGAAGGGCCGCTGGCCCAACAGCTGGCCCTTGCGAAGGACGAAGGCACGAAGCGATTGCAAGAGGCGCTACAGCTCGCGAGGCTGAAGGCCGAGCTGCCAGAGACCAGCACTACCATGCTACACAATGAAATAGCGTAACATGAAAACGAAACGGATGGCCATAGGCCACCTGCGAAGGACGAAGGCCGAGCCTTGCACAGGGCCGAAGGCCCGGAGCATCCAAAGATATAAATATTAGTTAGCGATATACTTTCTCAAATGCATCGGTCATCGATGACGTCATCCTAGGACTGACAGGAACAGATGCTCTAAATATAACATTTTCGGTAAGCCTTCAAGCATATTCGTATTCCAAGGCAGGTTTATTTGAATTTTAATGTCGTTTCTCTTACTCTTCTGACAGATATTCCATTAGTTCGAATAAAATTCGGGAATGCGATCGAACGGAAATGGTATTCAAATTCATATTATAGAACCCATATCAGTGCAGTTCCAGATCAAAAGTCACGGCACAGCGGAACGAAGAATGTTACCTGTGGTATTATGCTGGGCATCAACAGTTCATAAGATGCAGGGAAGTGCAGTCGATCATGCCGTGGTTTATTTAGGTTCGAAATGTTTCGCTGCTGGACAAGCATAACTAAGAAGCTCTGAGTAGAGTTCAGTCTTCAGACAGTCTACAGATTGAAGAATTAGATTGCACAAATTAACTGAAAAGAGACCTTACAACAATGATGCGTTAATTTAAATGGATAGACCGGGGAATAATATATTACAAGTAACGAACTACAAAAGGGTTGAGTTTAGCTGATCAATAGATGTGTCATCAGCAAAACTATGAGACATATATGTACTTATGTGTAAACAAACATTATCCATAAGCAGTTTATCTATATTATATCCAGATTGAAAGCTTGTCGCACAATTTTTAGGCCTCGACTCCGACAAAATTTTAATTTGGAAGGAATGTAAATAAACTTCTTATGGATAATGTTTGTTTATATATAGGTATATCATACTTTTTCTGACGACACTATTGTTCAGCTAAATTCAACCCTTTTGTGGTTCGTTAGGTAAGACTTACAAAACCGTGGATTTTATGAATGTCATGGTTTATTTTTTCTTTATATTGTTTACTATAAAAGCTTGTCTTTAAAAACATTTTTTTACCTCTAATTTATTCTTTTATGGTAAATTGATAATGGTAGGGAACCCTTGGCGCGCGAGTCCGACTGGCACTTGGGCGGTAATTTCTGATATATTAACTTATATAAGTGGATTGACTGCAAAATGTATAAACAAAGGACTTCACGTCTTATGGCTATATGAAATAATGTTAGAAAAATTGAGGAGATAGGTACCCGATCATAATAATAAAATTTTAGTAATGGTAAGTAATTAATTATAATAATCATTCTGCCAATTTACTTATTAGGTTTAAGTTTAACTATTTCAATTTTATTGTTCAATAAAATTAATGCTGATTACCATATTACATTTTTATTTTTAATCTAGATTAAAAGCCTTTTTTAAAAAAGATTAACACTCAATTTACCGGAATAATGTGATATTGTAGCATTATACTCACTAGCTTGCACCCTGGTCACCCTCTGAATAAAATTATAACATGATGGTGCAATATTTGGTGTTGGCGTAGCCGCAATGTGAATAAAATGATAATCGACATTATTATATCCTTGATGATGGTAAATTTTGACTAACTTTTTGTTTTTGAAATAACTTTTTGTCGGTATGTTTAAGAAGAGGTTACCCTATTTTTTCAGAATGCTACAAAAATTAGCTATCGTTAGAACTTTACATAATTTGCATACGTTTAGTATTAATGAAGTTAACGACAAAAACATGTTTTTATTTTCTCCTGAAAAATTAGGTTTTTGCAGTTATCATTTTATTCGCCGGGGGCGGCGAAAACAGCATTAATTTTTTTTTTTAAAACAATTGTATGGAAAAAAAATATCGCGACGTCGGAGAAAAAATACCTTAATTATTGTAAAGGAACATCTTACTGAAAGAAGACATTATTTCGATTTACAAAAACAAGTTGAATTGCATTTTGAATTATTTCATGGTTAAACCGGGAATCGAACCCGCTTATGTATGATATCACATAGCTAAAATTCATTACCGTGTGGTGACGGCAGTAAGAATATATTTGTCACCACCCCAACTCCTCCTGCGGGTGTCGTAAGAGTCGACTAAGGGATTGAAGTGTCACTGACCATTATTTGATAAAAGATTGATGATGGGCAGCAGCGTCATCATAGTGGAAACATTACTGCGATCGCCAATCCGCTTGCCCAGCGTGGCGATTATAGGCATTTGCCTTCTAATGCGTCCACACGCGTAATTAAAAGGAGAGGCCTAAGTCCAGCAGTAGACTATCATAGGCTGATGATGATGATATGATGATAAAATTCATAAATCCTGATCTATTATAGATAGTCTTCTAGAAAGGTTCAAAATGGCGTTAAAATCTAAAAATCAAAAAAAATCACATACCGACTTTTGTAGCTGTGCCTACGTTATGTACATACGTATGCTTACAAATATTGCAACGATTAATTGAACCAGATTTTGGTGGGCCGATTGTAGTGAGAGGAGAAGTATGCTTACTTAACTTCGATAACAATACAATAGATGAACCTGACCTGATGAAGAATTGAAAGGGCCAATTGAGCTGAAGTTTAGTAGGCCTTTGGTGACAAAACTACTATAAGGTGTAATAGTGCGGGTTTGATGAGGAGTTGGAGGATGATCATAATATACTGTATGAGTATTACACCTTATTGTAGTTTTGTTCGGTTGATTCTTAGAAATCGATGACTAGCAGAAAGCTGTGTCCTTACACATTGTCTGAGGCGGTTTCATTTGCCAGAGGAATTCCGTTGCCTAGGTTTGCCTCATTTAATGGGGTAGACTCGTTGACTGTGTTTCATTAGTAGTATCGCTTACTCTAAAACAATAAATCGTCCATTAACTCTATAATTCATTAAAAAAAATAATAGGGCGTTTTAAAGTCACCATAGCCAAAATTACAAGAACGGAAACCTTATAGATTCGTCATCGTCTGTCACAGACGATTTACTCTCAATCTGTAAGTACTACTAGAGTAGGAGATCTGGCTGTGGTCATAATAATTCCGCCAAAGACCAAATACATTTTTTTTAGTTCATCTTCCGTGTTTTTTTAACATACTATAAGAGTAGAGAAAAATCTAAGTAGAATTTTGTTGATCTTGAATAGAAACGTGAAAAGAATTTCCACCCTGTATGTGCGTATACAATAGATAAGTGCGAGAAAATTGTCATATTTGACAAAAAAATTTGATGCCAATCGATCCAGTTAATGTTCCAAGACCTGAGCAACGCAAGCTTTCAAGGGTAGTTCTATGCGATTATTCAGTCGCAACAATCAAGTCATTACCGAACCCAAATTATTGACGAACTGCATATAAATAGTGGAGTCATTTTCGATTATCTTGTAGCAGACGCATGTTTATCTGCTATTCTGGCACAATAGTCTCGTTTGCTTTTATAAAACGGTAAATAAAGTGGTGATGGTAATGAACAAAAAAAACGCGTAACAAAATCGCATAAAAACACCGTCAAGTTCATATGAATCGCACAAAGACTCAGGTGATGATTAACAGCACAAAATGTAGGGTCGAAGTAGACGGGCAGACGATACATTATGTCGATGAGTATATCTACTTGGGCCAGCTAGTCTCTTTCAGCAACAGACAGGACAAGGAAGTTGAACGCCGTATTCAAAATGCCGGGAAGAGCTACTGGTCCATGACAGAGCTAATGAAGGGCGACCTTCCAATGTCACTGAAGCGCAAATTAGTCGACATGTGTAACCTGCCCGTCCTAACCTACGATGCTCAAACATGGTCACTCACCTAAAGTCATAAGTCCAAATGAAAGTCTGCCAGGCTAAAGTGGGATTGGGCCGGCCACGTCTACCGTCTACCGCATGCATCCAGAAAGGTGGCTATTACAGCCAGCAAGTGGATGCCGCAAACTAGGCGGGGACGAGGCAGGCCCAGGCGGAGATGGCGGGACGACCTGGACGCCTTCGCCAACAATTGGCCAGAGTTGGCACCGAATCGGGAGCTGTGGAGATCTGAGGGAGAGGCCTTTGCCCAGCAGATGGACACTCCTACAGGCTTGAAAAAAAATCGATCCTGTTTCTGTAACAGTAATTCCCTCGGTTCACCAAGGAGCAGTTCATGACAGCCTTCGTTACCCTTCTGCCACTGACGACGACGACTGCCACTGGTCTGGTGACGTGATAAGATTAAATCTTGTTATACACATTGTAACGGCGACATTGCAATGCACTGGTATCTACTAGACGTCACATCAGCGGCAGAGGGTTATTCATAACATTTATAACAAATTGCACAAATGGCCAATCGTAAATAGGTGCCGCTAACAAGCTTCGTAGTCTTTATCAGTAGTCTTACTTTTTACTTTTTGATTGAAAATTAATCATGGGTTAATAAAAAAGATATAAATACAGGGTGTTTGTTATATCATTAGCCATATTGCAATATGTGTTGGGTAAAGGCGTAAAAAAATATTTGGTAAAACAAAAATAATCCATTTTTCATTATCCTTTTTGTTATAGATTTTTTTTTTAAATCCCATTATCTAACGAATGTTTGGTCACTATGATCACTTGCTTACTTTGCGTACTGCCCCATCATCTCATAACTGCCAAATCAGATTGGAAAGGGTGTTTGAGTTTGCAACTTTAATTAACTCGCATAAGGTAACTAATTCAATGCGTTATAACGTATGTAACAAGTTTCCTACGCGTGGTGGGGAATGGAGGTGGAGCTTAACTTGCAGGTGAATCTCACGAGACAGCATTATCAGTCTATCGCATACAGTACTAATAATGAGGGTATTTTTAGTTGCGCGCCAATCTGAGGGTAGTTTGACTCGAGCGCATTTACGCAAGCGCACTCCTTCTTTGTTTACAGAGTGCTGTACAAATGGCACATGGCATCTTGCGATCAGCCGAGCCAGCATAATTTGACCTCAAGAACGGAGTAACTTAAATGTTCCGTCATACAAACGCGTAGTACTGGTTTACCTCAGATATCGATTCTAATGCACTCTCTAAGCAAATTGAATTGTTGATGACGACGAGCAGGTACAGGTAGGTATGCGCTTGGGCAGTTTTAGTCAAATAACAATCATGTGTGCATGTAGTTAGGACATTTTATTCATTGTTTAGTGCCGATGGTGGGGTGAGTGACGTCGGCTGATCGGTGCTTGTGATGAACTCCTGATTGGCTAAGACTTGACTACTCAAACCTGCTACCCTTTTGTCTGCCATCGAATCGCACGGATTGAAACAAACTTGCCTAGTGACCACAAATTATGTTTTTGCCGGATAAAAAACGGGAAAAAAACCCAAAAAAAAGTGTCACTTTTTTTTCAAAAATGTTGTGTACTGGTGATCGCGAATGACATATCCAAATTTGGCTAACGACATAACAAACACCCTGTATACTTGCATATTTATATACTCGTATTTGAGGTATCTCATCAATCCTGTGTGGATCACATCTTTAGAACTTAATATTCACAGAAAAGATGTTATTCAGAGTGTCATAGCCATTGCACAAAGCCAAAATGACATATCAGTTAGGGCCCGGCCACATGACCACGGTGCGGCGTCGTAAACGTAAAACGTAAAACGGCGCGGCGTAGGGGTATTGCACGTTATCGCACCGTGCGAAAATACGACGCGGCGTCGTGCAGTTTAACGGTGCTGCACCGGGCAAATCCACGTTATCGCGCCGTGCGAAAATACGACGCGGCGTCGTGCAGTTTAACGGTGCTGCATCGGGCAAACACACGTTGTCGCGCCGCGCACCGGCGCCTGCAGATTAATGTTGCGGTGCCGTGTTGAGTAGATGCATCCAAGTTTTGTCTTTTCTTTGCATGTGTTGTTTTCAAACCTTGGAAAATGACTTGGCAGACCTCCTTCCACGCACTAGTTTTTCAAAATGTATCTTCGTAATCGTCAATTGTTTTGTCCCAGAGGACTGAACGTGAACGTACTTCTACCAAAGAAATCAACAAATCGGCATCTATATATCCTCAACCATCTTTGAAAAAAGTGTAATTATTAGTGATCGTTATCAACGTGCACTTTCCGTGGCAATGGCTATGATTGACAGAAAAAGTAACAAATATGAAAATGCTATTTTCCGGCTCCTCCTTTACCGGCACGCTGCTGGCACTGCCGGCGTCGCTCACCATGGCCTGGGCTTGCCTAGCACTGGCCGCCTGCTCGGCGACCTCCAGCGCCTTCACGAACGTCAGGGTCGATGCGTCTTGCTCGAACAGCTTGTCGCGCTCTGGGCCGGAACCCAGACCGAGGACGAAACGGTCAGCAAGTACCGTCTCTAGGGCGTTGCCGAAGTCGCAATGACTTGCCAACCCGCGCAGTCGCGCCGCCCAGTCTCCTAAAGATTCGTCTGGATTCTTTGTCGCACTGTAGAACTTCGCCTTATTAGCGAACGAGCACTTCTTAATTTTAAAATGTTTATCTAAAATAGCAATAAGTTCGTCATAGCTATGCACTTCCAATTCGCGAGGGTACACGAGATTACGTGCTAACCGATAAGGCCACGGTCGTACTGCACACGCCGCACGCTACCGACAACGTCCCGTCGGACGCAGCATCTGAATGATGTATGGCGGGGGGACGCCGCACGCAGCGGGCGAAAACGACCACTCCCGAGCATTCTCGAATACACCATTCACCCGCTGCGTGCGACGGAACGTTGTCGGCTGCGTGTGGCGTGTGCAGTACGACCAAGGCCTAAGAATCGTCCGAAAGATGCGTTATTAATACTGCACACTTGGTATCGTCCGTTATATTTTTAGCATTAACTTTCAAAAACTGAGTTAATTTTCCTTTAAAAATTGACCACTCTCCAACTTTATAATCAAAATTAGGCAAAGATCCGAGATAAGAATTCGCCATTTTTATTTTATTTGCGTGGGTACTTTCGCGTCTTCGCCAGTGAGGTATTCAGTAAAACAACCGTTCGGACCAATGACTGGTTTATTACTGGCGAATGTAGGTACAGCATCAATAGACTATTGAATACATATCAGTTCTATAACTCGTACGTACCCACAAAAAAATAGTACTCTCCTTCGGACACATACAAACTTTATCCTACTTTATTAAAGAAAAAAATTAATGTCATTAATTTATGACATATAACAGTACTATAAATGACATTTTGCAAAGTCTTTATTTTAATCAAAATGAATATTCTAGTAACTATTTCAAGTGGAGTACAGGGTGGAAATGAGTATACGGACAGACTTTACCAATGCATTTTTGATGTCGAAAGAAGTCAAAAATGTTATGAAACATATATTATGTCATTTTCGGACAAAAAAAGTTTGATTTTTTTATTTTTTTTTTGATTTTTTTCATTTTTTTATACATGATTAATAATAAATTGTAAGAAAAGAATTTATTTTAAATATTTTTTTTTTCTTAGGTTAAAATTTTCTGATACTTTTTGTCATCTCTCTAACTTTCGTCAGTAAGTATGTCAAGATAAAAACTATTAGCGTAAGAATTTTAATCGTGCAGGCATTTCGACGGCCCCTACGTAAGTTGTCGTAACTTGAAATTTGGGATTTTGTTTTTATTTCATAAAACATCATATCTTTTAGCAATGTTTCCGTTCCACGAAGAAAAAATTAAAAAAACCTATTACAAATAGGTTTTTGACACCCGAAAACTATCGTATCTTAAAAAAGCACCATCGTATACTGTAGTAAGTGTACTTACGACAGTTAATACGGGGCGGCCACCCGCGCTCGCGCAGCGTAAGTACCAGTTACGATCTTATACGCGGTGGAGCAGAGCTTTTTCGTGAGTGATCATTTTTTACCATAAACTAACAACTAGATGAGACAAAAATGAATAAACGATACATTTTATTCGATAAAAGTAAGACACTGCATCGGGAACAAACTCAAATTACCTGCAAGACCAATATTAACTTTTGAAACGGCCGTTGGAGTTAATAGAAAAAGTGGTCCGAGATGAAATAAAAGACACTTCAGAAATAAAAATGATTTAAAACCACTAAGCAAAGTTGGCAATCTGTTGGATTTCACTCAGAAATCAGGTGCGAATTAATTAGTATGGATTTTGAATTTTTTTTATAATACCGGTGAATACTGTAGTATGTTATCCCTTACCACAACTTACTTCGGAGTTTAAGATAGGTGTTTTGTCTTAAGTTTAACATACTACTATTTACTTTGGATTTTAGTAATTTTTTTGTGTTGTATGTGTACTTAGGACATTTTTCGTCGGAAATTGTTTTTAAATTTCTATTGTAAGTGATATTTAAGACAGTATGCGCCGGATCAAATACAGAGTTACTACACTTTACAATTATAATGTTTGCGTATTTCAATAATTTCTGCTCATTATACAGGTTCGCCGCTTCCTTTTGAACCAAACGATAAAGAAATGCAGAATTCACTGTTTTAAAACGGCATTTTTTGTGATAGTGTCGAACACAAAACGATCATATCACTAGCCTTATATGACTGTTCTTTATGATTATAATTACATTGAAAAACACTTAATATTGATCTCATATTTATGATGTAGTTGAACCTGAAGGCATTTTTGTTAACTGTTTTTTTTTGTCTTTGCACTGTGAGAGAAGTCATTAATCTGCCATGTCTATGATAATAATTTCAAAATTACGTTTCTAATGCATCATTCAGCATGTTTTTATGTACTAAGTGTACAAATTATAATTAAACGGTTAAACTCGGTAAATGGTGGTCTTGCGCCGGCACTGATGTCATGTCCGACTGCAGGTTTGTGTCACCAAACACTACGTAACCAATCATTATTAGCTCGGAGATTACCGGCTTCCATGCCGTTGGCTCTGTCCAGCCCCCATCCCGATTGAAATTAATCTTAATCGCTCTGTATATCTTCCGTGGCAGGTAGCATCTTTACCGTACCAGCATCCTCGCTTTATCAAAGCGTTTATGAAATGTAACGCCTGTATCGTATGCGTCCACCACAGCCGAGTTGTCTATCTCCCTGTCCTTGACACTCCATATTTGCTCCGAGTCTACACTCATTATGTCGTTCCTTACCGGAGGCGTACGGTATTTTATAAACACCCGAGCTGCCAGTGAATTCCCGTCCTTTGGAGAGCATAAGAAATACTCATATTGGTATGAGGACGCAAAATGGTCTTAATGCCAAAGCTCCGGCGTCATAGGTGTCCAATTTTGTTTGTCACTCCTTTAATATCAGGCAAGAATACTGGTGCCCTGTCTACTGTGTGGTGATTTCGAAACGTCCCTAAGCTCCTTGTACGCTGACTTTGTCACCAACCATATCTATTATCTATTACTCTCCAAGCTCTCCAACGTCTCGTCTCATCTGACATGTTGCAACATTTGTAATAATTTAGATAACAGGAGGTAATAGGAAATACCTAAGCTGTGTCCAGCAGTGAACTGAAATAGGCGAATGATGTGATATGAACTTTGAGGATTTAGTATGGGGAGACGGTATCGCTATAACTTTCCTAACAAAACATTCTGCCAATTTCCGAGGGGGACGAGGTAGCACACATGTAAACGATCTAACTACAAATGCATTTCTTCTTCTCGTTACTACTCACGCACACTTAAACAATACCACAACACTAAGTTAAATTATCACACTAATACAGTAAAATTTCTATGCGGACACAATTTCAAACTATCGACGTAGGTGTAATCGAACCGATTAATATGGCTTTCAAGTGTCTGAAGATTATCGTATCGATATATTTTTCTAAACGTCATAGATTGACGTGCACCTTGGTACTATATATTGTTGTTTTGAGTATTTAAATAAAAGTAAACAGACAATTAGTAACAGTTATTAATTAATCAACCAATTTTAATACAAAACCGCCTGAATGTCTTGCCATTAACCTACTTCAATTGATTATGTTTTCGTTTATCGCGATCTTTGACTACGAAGGCTGTAACTGTAAGGAAAGTCTTGGTCAATCACGTGCATTTCGAAATCCGTAAATCAATTATAATATTAATTAGCGGTTGTGAAAGAAAACAATGTATGTCCATACGAGTGTACATACGAGTATTATTTATTTTGTTGTAGTAAGAAAGTTTTAGTTAACTGGGGTAAAACTCACTGAGGCTTAATTGTGAATACTCGTAAGAATACAATTTGAATACAAGTACGTAGGTACAAGGTGCGTAGGTGCGTATACATACAAGATTTTGCAATAAGGTCGGTGATATTGATATTCCTTAGTGATATTTTAGTAAGTACCTAAATACAATTTATAATATAGGTCCAACTAGCGTTAAGTAGCACTTGTAAAAATGAAGTTATTGAATTCGATAAGACTGTGTTTTTATTTACTTACTGTGAGAACACTAATATACGTAAACACAAGTGTCCGTATCTCGACATTTTATACCTACTCTCGACATTGTGTCATAAAGAGTAACGTTCACATCACTATGTATTTTCGCGCGTAATACGTATTCCAAATAAGCGCAATAAATATTCAACCTTATTGGCTTACATATAAGCTTAACATTAGACCAAGGCAGAGTCTTCTGTCTTACTTGATTCACTAAGTCTGATATTTCCTACAAAATTTAAAGATGGGTAGACCTTATTAACCTTAAATACGAGAATACAATAAATGTCAAACTTTCTCCATCAGTCAAAAATGAAAATACGAATTGTGTGCGATATTTTTGAAACCGATTTTGCTATCGATTCGCTGGTACTTGATTTTCTTGAACAATTTTATGTAATAAAATGTTGTAACATAAACAAATAAAGGCAAGATATGAAATAGTATCGCATATTTTGTATACATGATGTATTTGAACGAGTTTTGAATCCATACATAGCACATACAGACATTTTGACGGAGCTTGTTACGGGTACATAACGATTACAAGACTGCGAAGAATCGATTAATGAAATAGTTTTTATAAACAGGTTTGGTCAATGTACAAATTCTTGGCCAAAGTCTTTGGCAGAGGGGAAACGATATGAAGCCGACTCCATTACTAAATCCTCAAAGGATATGAATAAACGATATAAACTCATTTCGCATGTATTGTGAATCAAAGGACCGCGAGAAAAGGTTAGGTTTTCTATAGACTTTTTGTGACATACGATCATTCTGACCTAGCATTACTAACCCATCAAGAAAACGAAATGTGCCTTCCACCTCTCTCTTAAATGTGGAATTTATTCTGGGATGCATCTCATTAAGATCGATAAGTAACACATCAACAACCCTATCAGGAATTATAGCAAAAACGTCATCCACATTTCGTAACCAGCATCTCGGTCTATTCGGACAACTCTTGAATGACCTCTGCTCAAATTCATCCATGAAAATGTTGACCAGTAGCAGAACTACAACATTATAAGAGAACTCTTTGGTTCAATCTACGAATAATACTCCCCTCGCCAATCGAAATAGCAACTATTCAGGAAATGTTCGATGAATTTCATGTACACAGTAGGTAAGTCGTTACGAGCTACAATATTTTTAGTTAGTTTTATGGGTGAATCAACTTTTTCTGTCTGTTATTGCCATGGTTACGGTCGCCTGAGTCACGCTGGTTTTATGAAAAATTATGACACTTAAATTATGCAAACATGCATGTAGTACATGTTTGTAGGTGGCCCATTAAGGAACGGACTTACCAACACCAGAAATCAGGAATTACAGCAAAACGTCATCCACATTTTGTAATCAGCATCTCGGCCTATTCGGACAACTCTTGAATGCCCTCTGCTCAATTTTTTCCATGAAAATGTTGACCAGGAACAGGACTACAACATTATAAGAGAACTCTTTGCTTCAATCTACGAATAATACTCCCCTCGCCAAACGAAATAGCAACTATTCAGGAAATTCAAATCCAAAAATATTTTATTTCGACATTTTCGACCAACAAGGATAATATTAAAGAAATGTTCAATGAATTTCATGTACACAGTAGGTAGGTCGTTACGAGCTACAATATCTTTAGGTAGTTAGTTTTATGGGTGAATCACTTTTTTTCTTTCTGTCATTGCCATGGCCAAAAAACCAGCGTGACTCAGGCGACCGTAACCATGGCAATAACAAACAGAAAAAGGTTGATACACCCTTATAGTTCCCAGTACTTGCAAACAGTGAAGCTACATCAAACTCAACTACATAATCTCGTCTTCATTCAACACGACATTTTCCAGAAAATGTACACTAAAATACTGTACCTGATCTATTTTTCAAAATAAAACACACAAAAAACTATTCACCTGCTTAAATTTCTCAAAATATTCCATCAGGGTTCCATAACATTCCTATTAAATTGTTTGTTAAGTGGCATAATATAGTAACTAACAAAAAGTTTTACAGCGTTTCCGCAAAATAATGTAGTAAATAACAGATACAACAAAACTTACACGCATAATTCCGACGTATCTCGTAGTATGTATAACTTACGATAAAATACCATTTATGACCACCAGCGTAAAGTGAAGTTAGTAATACATACCACAATTTTTAGATTCTTTTCTCCGACATATACTGTGGTAAGTGCAATTCCGGCAAAAATATGAAATATATCAAAAAAGTAATTATATCATTATAAAGACAGTATCTTTATAAATGTTTATGCCAATTTTCAAAGCAATCCGTTGAACTATCTGACCACCATACACATTTAAAACTTTAAAGTGCTCTCCTGTAAACTTGCCATTTTCGACTTACGACAACTTACGTAGGGGCCGTCGATTTATCAGTGACTTATTATGAAAATAGTTTTTTTTAAACATGACAGGACAAGAGATAATGACCTCTTAAATTAAGCTGACTCCAGAAAAGTTCATATGACATTATAGTCTCAAAATGTGGTCAGGAATACACCTTTCCAGTTTGTCGGGTTACTCACTAACCACCCTGTATAATGGATTTTTCAATTTGACGTGAACGTTTGACAGCCAAATCTGTTTGATACATTTTAGTCGTTTACTGGTTTAATCAGTGTAATTTGAATAAGTGATTAAAATCGGTGTAGGTAATTATTATTTATTATAATTAAAATGACTATAATTTCTGAAAGGAACGTCACAATCCTTTTAGCACCAAGTTTCTTTCTCAGTTTACTCAGTTAGTAAACACCAATGATCGTTATCAACGTGCGGCAACTGCGGTATTGGTGGCAAAATATGGTTGACAGAAAAATCAAATACACAGGTATATTATAGATTATTAAAATTTCAGAAATTATAGTCATTTTAATTATAATAAATAATTACCTACACCGAAATCAAATTTTTTTCCTTACAATTTATTATTAAATTGGTATAAAAAAAAAATCACAAATAAGAATTAAAAAAACAAACTTTTTTGTCCGAAAATGACATATGTCTCATAATATTTTTTACTTCTTTTGAAATCAAAAATGTATTGGTAAAGTCTGTCCGAATACTCATTCCCACCCTGTATAACACTGATCTTACTCCACTTGAAATAGTTACTAGAATATTCATTTTGATTAACCCTCTAATGCATATGAAGCCAAATATGGTTTCATTGGTTTTGGACTCTATTGGCTGCTGTTAGGGTTCAAATTTGAAATGCATTTTTGCCTGTCTTATGCATTAGAGGGTTAAATTCGATCGAAATTCGATCTCTGGTCATAAATTAATGACATTAATTTTTTTCTTTAATAAAGTAGGATAAAGTTTGTATGTGTCCTAACAAGAGTAGGTACTTTTTTTTAGGGTACGAGTTATAGAACAAAATAGCATTTTCATATTTGTTACTTTTTCTGTCAACTGTAGTGCCACGGAAAGTGCACGTTGATAACGAATTAACGATCACTAGTAAATACACTTTTTTCAAAGATGGTTGAGGATATAGATGCCGATATGTTGATTTCTTTGGTAGAAGAACGTTCAGTCTTCTGCGACGAAACAATTGACGATTACAAAGATACGTTTTTAAAAACTAGAGCGTGGAAGGAGGTCCGCCAAGTCATTTTTCCAGGGTTTGAAAACAACACGAGCAAAGAAGAGTCGTTTGAGTAGATACTCAACACGGTACCGCAACGTTTTTCGCACGGTGCGATAACGTGCAATACCCCAACGCGGCGCCGTTTTATGTTTACGACGCCGCACCGTGGTCATGTGGCCGGGCCCTTAGGGTTAGAAACCAGTGACGTAGCCGCTACAAGAAAATTCCTTTTTTTCACTTTATATCAACCTGTAGGTATATTAGCAGCCCCGAAGGTAATAAAAAACCGGCCAAAAGCATGTCGGGCCATGATAGGGTTCCGTAGTTTTGGGGATGTCTATGAAAATATTGACTTTAGAAAAAACTTTGTTTGAAGACCCTTATTTTTTTCAAAGACCTATTCAACGATATTCCACACTATGGGACTACAGCAAATAAAAAATCATTCACACTTCACCAGTTAGGGAGGTACCTAAACAAAAAAAAATGTTATTTTCTAATTTTTTCTACCACTTTGTCGGCATGATTAATATGTATATCTGTACCAAATTGCAGATTTCTAATATTAATGGCCACTGAGCTATGCTGCGTACAGACAGACGGACAGAGCGAAACTATAAAGGTTCCTAGTTTACTACGAAACCCTAAGAAGTTAGAATAGTATGAAACCTCTTTCAAAGAGTAGCTTATTTATTTAAAAAGACGTCATCATATCAATAGCATTAGCAGCCCCTGAGGTAATAAAACACCAGACAATAGCATGTCGGGCCATGCTTCGGTTCCGTAGTTCTTCGGATATCTCCGAAAAGATTGTCTTTAGAAAAATATTTTGGTTGAAGTCCCTTATTACTTTTTCAAATACCTATTCAACGATATTTCACACTATAGGATTACAGCAAATAAAAAAATCATTCACACTTCACCAGTTGGGGAGGTACCCCATAAAAATGTTTTTTCTAATTTTTTCTACCACTACCACGGCATGATTAATATGTATATCTGTACCAAATTGCAGATTTCTAATATAAATGGCCACTGAGATATGCTGCGGACAGACAGACGGACAGACGGAGAGAGCGAAACTATAAGGGTTCCTAGTTTACTACGAAACCCTAAGAAGTTAGAATAGTATGAAACCTCTTTTAAAGAGTAGCTTATTTATTTAAAAAGACGTCATCATATCAATAGCATTAGCAGCCCCTGAGGTAATAAAACACCAGACAATAGCATGTCGGGCCATGCTTGGGTTCCGTAGTTTTTCGGATATCTCCGAAAAGATTGACCTTAGAATAATACTTTGGTTGAAGACCATTATTTTTTTTTTTCAAAAAACCTATTCAACGATAATCCACACTATTGGGTTACAGCAAATAAAAAAAAACATTCATACTTCACCAGTCGGGGAAATACCCAAAAAAAATGTTTTTTTAAATTTTTTCTACCACTACCATGGTATGACTAATATGTATATCTGTACCAAATTGCAGATTTCTAATATTAATGGCCACTGAGCTATGCTGCGGACAGACAGATGGACAGACGGACAGAGCGCAACTATAAGGGGTTCCAAGTATATTACGGAACCCTAAGAAGTTAGAATAGTATGAGACCTCTTTTAAAGAGTAGCTTATTTATTTCAAAACACGTCTTCATATCAATAGCATTAGCCGTATAACACCAGCCAATAGCATGTCGGACCATGCTTGGGTTCCGTAGTTCTTCGGATATCTCCGAAAAGATTTACTTTAGAAAAATATTTTGGTTGAAGACCCTTATTACTTTTTCAAAGACCTATTCAACGATATTTCACACTATAGGATTACAGCAAATAAAAAAAATCATTCACACTTCACGAGTTGGGGAAGTACCCAAAAAAAATTTTTTTTTCTAATTTTTTTATTAATGATATATATTTATGAATTTTATTTATGAATTTCAGATTTCTAATATTAATGGCCACTGGGCTATGTTGCGGACAGACAGACGGACAGAGCGAAACTATAAGGTACAATAGTATGAAACCTCTTTTACAGAGTAGCTTACATAAATACTCTACATTAATCAGTTCCCTTAATTCCTTAACTTGACCTACCATCTAAACTGATCTTTGTCAAAAACTTGCATGACCGCCATCGCTTCATAACTAACATAACTTACGCAATCAATCAGAAATATCTGCCAAAAGTGAAACACGTGTCGTTAAGGAGTTCCGTTCTGGTCTTTATCGGCAGTTCCACATACATTACAACGCATAAATGAAAATGCTTGATTTGTAAATGATAATACACAATCCTAAGGTTTGACCAGTTCCCTCAGTTCCCAAGGAAATACCCCATCAGAACTGGTATTTTACAATAACTTATACGACCATCTTCATTGCTTAAAATGCATAACCAGTTACATACATACAAAACACCAAAGAGTTCCGGAGTTCCGTTCCAGCCTTCATCGGCAGTTCCACTTCCCTAAGTAAGGAAATATCACGTTTTGAAGTAAAATGGATGATTGGATGATAAATCACAAAACCGTTTTATCTTAAATAAACTTTCAACTTCTTTTTAACCCCTTGGGGGTCAATTTTGAAAACTGCCAAATATGCTTTTCTTGTTAAGTATCAATTAACTTATAAAACGCCGAACACACTATTATTTTATAGTATCAAAGAGTCTATAAACAAAGTTTCAAGTCTGCAACCTGAAAAATATTCATACCTCATACAAACTTTCAACTTCTTTTTCACCCCTTAGTGAGCGAATTTAGAAAAACGCCAAATATGCCTTTCTTGTTTAGTCATCGAGTCTACACCGTGTTTTATTTTGTATTTCCGTTAAATTGAACGGGCTGCTTGGTACGTTACTAATTGGAAGTGATTCCCATTTGTTCCATAGAACAGTGACGTCATGGTACAAAGCAGTATATTTCTTCTCATTTTGTTCCACATAATTACATACTAGCTCATTATTCTGGTTTACTTGCAGTGCAGTACTACCTAGTACAACATAAAACTATTCTTTTTCACTTTGTTCCATTATGGAAAAAATGTAATTACATTTCCCAGTTGTCCCATAAAACTACATGAGTGGTACCTAGTTGTGGTAGGTACAGGTACTAAGTTTTAGTCAATACTTTGCAAATAATACAGACGGACAGACAGACAGTGAAGTCTTAGTAGGGTACCTACTTTAGGGTCCTGTTTTTACAGTTTAGTTGATAACGTGCGAATATGCCACGTAGTTTTGTATATACTTACTGGATTTAGGCATCAAATCGTCACACCAAAATCTTACCAAAGGCTTGCCAACGAAATGTATAAGAAAATCAAGATTAGTTTACTATGAACTGCCAGTACGGAAACCAAGATAAGAAATAGTTTGCATACAGATATTAATCTCTAATTTGTAAAGGCACAGTCATTTTATTTGCTATTTAATTGTGTCAGCTCCATGGAACAATTTAAAATATCATGTTTGCCATTTTGTTCTCTAGAACAATCTTACAATACTGCCATATCAGTTTTTTTCATATTATTACAGGTTTGGAACAAATGATACTTGGTAATTCTATAACAATTAAAAATTAACATAGAATTTTGTTGTATGACGTCATTGTTCTATGGAACAATCGGGAATCACTCTTAATTGGAACTACCTGTTATATCGTTCTTTGTGATTTTTTTTTCATTGACAATTCTGATTTTTTCACAACCTCAAGGGACGGTAAGACTTTAGTATATCATTTAAATTTAAACTCGATGCGTTCACGCATTCCAGAGGTAAATGGTCTTGACAGGATTTACTAATGTGTGGCCGAAAATTTTATGGCATATTATTACTTCCCAAACTATTGTTCCCATAGTTTCATTTGTCAGAATCATCACATGGCAAACTAACGTTACGCAGAAGTGTCTTTCGCATATTACCATGTTCCAACTCCAACCTAACCTAACCTAGTTTACAGAAAGAAATTCACCCAAATGAATGTTTGCAAATAATAATTTGGTAAATGTTGGTATGCCAAGTGAATCATTTGCAAAAAGTTGGTTGGCAAGTGATATTTGGCAAACTGAAATTCTACGAAAAGGCAGGATACCTCTTGACAGACAGACGGACAAGAAAGTTATCCTGTAAGAGTTTCGTTTTTTCATTGTGGTACGGAACCATAACAATCACCAAATTAAAAATTAAAAAAAAAAACGATTTCTCCAAGATCCCCGATTTGTTTTCATCATAGGTTTCCTCAAATCCTACTTTCTGGATGCAAATTCTTGTAAATTAATAAAAATTACCAAAAGCGCCATACCTATAAGACCCCAACTTGGGGCCAATGGAACCATCTCGGGGATATACACGTTCATCACAAAAATAAATTTTAGAATCGGTTCACAATTCTCAGAGATATCAGGTAACATACATACAACAAAAAAAAAACAGTCGAATTAAGAACCTCCTCCTTTTATTGAAGTCGGTCAAAAATGAATTGATAAGCTTTTAAAGTCTATCCAAATTTTCTTAATTTATTTGTAGGTAACGGCTACCTACATCAATTGTTACGATAGTGCGTATATCGGTTTTAAATACCCTAGCGCATATATCGTCGATTGTAATATGAATTAATGTAACCACCAAAATGACGAAATTGAGTTAACTATACCGTTCGACTGCAAATTTCCTGCTCTATCGAACGGTGTATATAAAATATTGATATCTAGAAAAAAATGTCGAATACGTTAACAAGAACTTTGCCATTTTATTAGGTTTCTACGTTTTTTATTAACGTATGTAAAGGTTTCCAAAAATCATAGACAATATTTTAACGTAAGTACGAATTTGTAAGTACAAAACATGTCTTTCCTAATGTACTCACCATATTTTTATAAACGTCACTGCTGTAAGCGCCGTCTGCATTGTATGGCTCATAAGCAATTCGGTTTCAATTAGTGAGTTACACTAAATTCCGAAATCCACTTTTGATGATTTTCATTGATTTGTTAACGTATCTCTAAATTTTTTTAAAAATATTTAACGTAAGCACCAGCCATTTCCTGAACTATAAGTGTGGTCGCAGTTAGTAACCGTCTATCAAATAGACCTCTCAAAAATAAAACAAACAAGATAAACATCATTTCAATAGGATAATTAACTAAAAAGATACAACATACTTTATACATGTCCATTTCGTTTTTTGGCCCTCCTGAAAAGTCGTCATTTGGTGGTTACATTAATTCATATTACAACTGACGATATGTATGTATATTGTATACGTTTCGGCTTTGTCCAATGGCTAAGGACACACTGTATTAAATATGGTGACAAATGTATTCTTACTTCCGTCACCACACGGTATTTGTGTACACAAACTATGTATCAGTAAATACTACTTACTTACTCGTATACTATAAAAAAATGTAAATCTTACTTACGTTTCACGTAACCATCCATCCATATCAGGGTACATTATAGCCAACATTGCAGATACATCAGCAACTTTGCGAGGCGCGCGGAGGAATTTCGATATAACTATTACCTATTTATTCCTTGCCCACTTTTTACGCTTAATATAGACTCTGAAACAATCAGTAATATGTCAAACGTTGATCTACCAAAAGAAACATCTGAGCAGATGAGAGAAATTGTCTCAGTCAGTCCTACGTTATAATTATTTTATTTGATACCCCAAATGACGTCTCTGTTATTTTTTTCGTCGCCTAGCAACCGAACGGCGGTCGTAATTGTACGTGAATTGTACCTATAGGGCGGCCGGATTTGAATTTTTTTTTTTTTTTTTTAATAAATAATAAATAAATATCTTGGGACATCTTACACAAATCGACCTAGTCCCACGGTAAGCTCAATTATGGCTTGTGATGTGGGTACCAGGCGACGATATATATAATAGATAGATACATATAGATACTTAAATACATACATAAATTTGCAAATAGGTGAATAGTTTTATATTATCGTATATAAATATAAGCGTTTTTACTAAACTTTCCAAAAATAATATTTACAAACACTACATTAAGCTCACTCCATTCCACGGATACATATTAATACCATACAAATATTTCTCCAATTGACAAACAAAACTAACTAAAATAACAAATACGTACTCGAAATAAAGCTCGTATCTCAGTTACGATCTGATTCAATACTGACATACGAGGTTGCTAAGAGGAGTGTGAGTTTTGGCTATTAGACGACGATTTACTTGTATGCTAGCAGATATACGATATGAAAGTGAAAAAATTGTATCCAGCTGTGGTCATAAATTTATGCATACCTAATATCATCATCATCAGACTATGATAGTCCACTGCTGGACGTAGGCAACTATGCGTACCTATAAACGCATTAGGAGGTAAATGCCCATAATCGCCACACTGGGCAAGCGGATTGGCGATCGCAGTAATGTGTCCACTATGATGATGCTGCTGCCCACCATCAATATTTTATCAAATAGTGGTCAGTGACACTTCAATCCCTTAGTCGACTCTTACGACACCCGCAGGAGGAGTTGGGATGGTGACAAATGTATTGAAATCGTATAATAACAAGAATATAGAAAATACAAATAAATAACTAGGAATGTATTGCAATTTACAGGGAAACACGGCTAAATAACTAGTAGGTAGGTACCTTTTGTGCCATTTCTGTAGGCTTATGATGGTACCGTCTTTAATCTTTTGTCGTTATTGCCGTCAGGTTCTAACAAGTATGTAAGTGCGTAAGTGAGGCGTAGCACGATAAATAAGATAAAACGGGACCATCATAAGCCCCCTGGAAAGGGAATATAAGTATAATATGTAAATCATTCTAGTTTCAAACGAAAAATCAATAAGTTACGTTTCCGAACTTATTTATGTGTAGCTCAGCTCGTGCCGAAGCTGCCGCAGGGAAGTATTGCGAGTGCAGACTTCTGGCTGAAGGGCGCCATACCTCGGCAGTTCTTTTTGTGTTAATGCGGTAGGATCATGGTGCGGCTACAGTTTGACAATGGAAAGCTGAGCTTAAAGTTTATGTACTTTGTAGTTCGCGAGGATTTGTTTCAATATTGAATGTACTGAGAAGATATATACATACTTTCTTACAAAGTCTTACGGCCGCAGAAATCGCGGTGGCGGTGAGTAGAGATTTTATTCCACAAATCAACCATTCATTAAAGACTCGTATCACTTTTAATATACCTATTACTATAATTATATTAACAAACATATTCTATCTTTCTTATTATTATCATAACTAAATTGACATCCTATCGTTTTGACTTCTAGCCGTCACACATGTGTTTTCAAATGATGTAATCTGTTGCCAGAGTATAGAAAATAAACTCCATTACACCAAATCGTATCCGTAAACTTCTTTCATTTTTAATCGTTTCTGCGAATGTAACTTATACGTGTTCGGTAGTATTGAGTTTTATTTAGAATCAGTTGTTATAGTTTTCTTGTATTCGGTCATAAAAATAACAAAAACCGGCCAAGTGCGAGTCGGACTCGCGCGCAAAGGGTTCCGTACCATTATCAATTTATTATTAAAAAAATGCAGTTAAATCAACCTACTTGAAAAACAATAGGAGGTAATTTAATCAAACCAAAAATCGTTGATAGAGTTTATTAATGTGCATAACATATATATTTTTTTAAATTTTATATCACGTAGTTTCAAAAATAAAGGGGGGGGGACACATTTTTCATACTTTGAGAGCTGATATCTCGAAAATGATTTGCTTAAATAAAAATAAAATGTATAAACCTTCATATCATTTTCAAAGACCTTTCTATTAATACCCCATACGCTTATATACAACTAAAAATTTTTTTTTATCCCCCAGTTACATGTATGGAGGGCCCCCACCCCAATGGTTTTTTTTACAATTTAGTATCATAATCCTGTAGCGGTTCATACAACACATACCCTTACCAAATTTCGTTACTGTAACATTTATAGTTTCCGAGTAAATTGGCTGTGACAGACGGACAGACGGACAGACGGACATGACGAATCTATAAGGGTTCCGTTATTGCCATTTTGGCTACGGAACCCTAAAAAACTTAAATAAATGAGGGAGTTCGAACGAATTTCTTCGTATTGATTTTCCCTACTTATTTGAAGACACTTTGAGTACTGGCATCCCTTGACGTATATGTATATGATTTTATGTCATTTTGAATGTCAAAAAGAGCTGTCAACGGGAGCGATTTGCAAATGCCGGTAATATTAGATACTAATTCTAAGGCGTGTTTTGTATTCTCTATTTTAGAAAACAAGGTACTATCATACATTTATTCTTATATCAAACATATATTATGAACCGGCAGCATATGGCAAGATTAGTTTACAAAGCTTAGTTTTGAATATTATTTAAGGGAAAAAAAATAATTTTAGTGTGAAAAACCTTTGTTTGTGCACTGTTGAAAACAAAGAATATAATATCTAATTTTCTCTTTAGATAATAAAATTAGGGATCAGCTAAAGTCTATGAGCAAAAACGCCAATTTCATAGGTAAATGACCCGATGCATATGAAGAGTGGAATTGAATTAAGATATCAAATGAGTAATTACTCATTTGATATCTTAATTAATAACATGATTTTTTCTCGTTGTGGCTATGTTAGTAAAACTATTGGCGATTATTTTAGACAAAAATCTTGCACTGTAATCCTGATTGTATGTATTGCACTGTATTACAGTTACCTCTATACATAGGAGCGAACAAAGTGGCCAAAAATATCGTAACACGACTGTATTGACAAGGCGATACAGTACATCCATACATATTACATAATATAATATTTGAAGGGTCCACGGAAAGAACATGTCTAGTCAATTTTTCAAGGCAAGAGTGAATAGGTATCTCATAGGTAAACGTGCTCCACCGTAGACTGCATCATCACTTACCAGCAGGTATGATCGTGGTCATACGTCTACCTAAATATTATGAATATGAATAAGAAAAAAATAATGACAGAAGGAAAAACCACCTTACTTTTAACAGAAGAGGGTGTGAATTTGCCCTGATTTTTAGGGTTCCGTAGCCAAAATAGCAAAAACGGAACCCTTATAGATTCATCATGTCCGTCTGTCCGTCTGTCACAGCCGATTTACTCGGAAACTATAAATGCTACAATGATAAAATTTGGTAAGGAAATGTCTTGTTTGGACCGCCACAAAATTATGATACTATACTTATTGTAAAAAAAAATTGGGGTTGGGGCCCTCAATACATGTAACTGAGGGATAGATTTTTTTTAGATGTATATAAGCGTGTGAGGTATCAATAGAAAGGTCTTTGAAAATGATATCAAAGTTTATATTTCACATTTTTATTTAAGCGAACCGTTTTCGAGATATTTGCTGTCAAAGTCTGAAAAATGTGTCCCCCCCCCCTCTTTTTTTAAAACTACGTGGTATACAATTCTAAAAAAAAATATGTTATGCATATTAATAAACTCTATCAACGATTTTTGGTTTGATTCAATTATCTCTTATAGTTTTTGAGATAGATTGATTTAACTGTATTTTTTAATGATAATGGTACGGAACCCTTCGCGCGCGAGTCCGACTCGCACTTGGCCGGTTTTTTTAAACATAGGACATGTTTTCTCCGTGGAATCTTCATAGATAGGTACAAATACAGTCATATGTTCCGAAATGTATTAGCACTTGGTATTATTTAACATAGAGGACAACTTTACTGTAGGATCGCCAGCGCTATAGATAATAAGAAGAACATTAAAAATAAACGACGGCGACAGATCTCCATTGAAGTGCAAAATTAGTTCAGCACTTTAAAGCCTTACTAATGTTTACAAAAATATACTATACAAATGTCATAGGTAGAAATAGTTACTTATTTATATGCAATGTTTAAAAAACGCTTTCAAACATGAATTTCAATTATAACCAGATCGCTACAACAATATGTAGATCGAACACATTTTCCAATAGATAGCCATCAACATTGGTTTATTACCATACATTCCAATATCGAGTTCAACCCGTACCCTTGCTAATTATGTCAGGAATAAATAGCATTATTATTCAGTTGTCCCCTGACGTTGTCATTGATAATCTCACTAATTAAACAGAACCACAACACAATGATCTTGGCTGTCGCCGGTTGTAACATGCAGGCATGCGTGGCTTTCTTTCAATGACTGACTTCCACGTTGTAAGGAGTAAGCCTTAAGTCTTTTCAATGCGTATTTGTTTTACCTTTACTGCTACTACTTTATCCTCAAGTTAAAGGTATTTTGATTAAGCTCGCATTACACTGCTGCTAAGAAAGTTGCAGTTTCGAACTTAGTTGAAGCATCCGCGGTGATGGGATTTAAAACAGTTGATAGTATCGACAGATGTGGTGAATTGGTGGTAGCATCTGTGATCGTACCGTGATAATCGAGATCATGGGCCCCTGACATTTCTTTTCTTTTATCGCTGTTGCTTTAAGATAAAACTGCAATAAATAATCCGGGAACGGCGGTACGTGGTTGCACTTTTCATTTGTATTCGCATAATTATACCTTAAGCGAGTTAAGGCCATATTTATGAGCATTGCGAAGCATAATCGTTTGTTAATGACCAATAATTGCATTATTATAATTTATTTCCATGGGATTATAAGGAAGTATGATGTATTGGCCCAATAAATTTGGGGTTTCCGCGGAGGGCAATATTCAACAGGTTTTGCTTTTATTCCGCGTGGGATTCTGTGAATCTCATCGCGGACATACCTACATTTAAAATGTCGTATGGTTGGCTTGGCACATACGGATTAAGTTCTTTCGATGTTTATTTTCTCTCATTGCTAATTAACATTATGACATTACGACACAAGTGTGAAAAACATGAAATTCGAAACGAGTGGCGAGTGACATGTGCGAAATATAGGGTGCTCCATAATTTCAATTTACATGGTATCCCGTTTTAACCACGTAAGGCCCACTAAGGTTACTCATAACGGCCCATGACGTCATATTTTTCAAAGAAGTATGAATTTTATTTTGTAGGTCCCAAAATTAAAAATAAAATGTCCTTTTTTAAGGACACTGGGTTATTATTTCACTGGTCCTAAAAATAGAATGGACCTTACGAGGCCAAGTCGTACTAATAACCTCCTTATGCGTCCACGCGCCTAGTTGATAGGAGAGGCGAGGTCCAGCCGTGGACTGGGACAGGCTGATGATGATGATGATGATCCTTTTCTCTTTCGGCGGGAAAATGTCAAGATTGGAAATATATGTATAAATCTTACACGCACGGTCAAGAGCAAAGTTACGTATCTAAGGTACACTTTTCACTCGCCATTATACTATTGATGTAAGCTAAAAAGGTGGTGACCGTGTGGTGACGGCAGTGAAAATACATTTGTCACCACCCCAACTCCTCCTGCGGGTGTCGTAAGAGTCGACTAAGGGATTGAAGTGTCACTGACCACTATTTAATAAGAGATTGATGATGGACAGCAGCGTCGTCATAGTAGACACATTACTGTGATCGCCAATCCGCTTGGCGTGGCAATTATGGGCATTTACCTCCTAATGCGTTTATACGCATAGTTAATAGGAGAGGCCTACGTCCAGCGCAGTGGACTATCATAGGCTGATGATGATGATGAAGCTGAAAAGGTGCATACATTTTTATACCGTTGACTGTACTCAATACTGTGCAATACGCTTAGGCTACACTAATCGGCAATAAACTGATAAAAAAACGTTATTGATAAGAAACCTATTTATTAAAGTGATACCAAACTTTTATTGAAAACCGCAGAAAACTTTGAGGTAAGTGGGGGTCAAGAGGCTTGCGTGTGGGGTTGATTTAGGGGGCTTAGTACCCTTGACAGAGTATATTTAATAAAGTAGTCCATTATCAAATAACGGTTATAGCGTGGCTTTGTTGAGATTGTTTATTCCCATCAATTATGCACATTCAAGATTTGAGAAAATAAAACTATAAATATAATGATATAACATGAATTTCTTTACAAATATTATGCACAGTGGATTGTTGTCTTTCAGTTTCTGAAATTATTCACGTACTGGTTTCCGTAGTTCAGTACATAGTGATACTGCCTATAAAGCTGGAAGTTCCGGATTCAAGTCCCGGCGAAGGCATCTCTTTGTGCATTTATAACAGAGATATGCGTTTCTCAGTCAAGGATGTTTTCTATTAAATATTTTTGTGACCATTTGTGATAATGAACTTTTGATATCGGAACTTTTGAAATTGTTTTGTGATCATTTCTTGTTTATCATTTTGATATTTTGTAGTCTATCACTTTGCCTACAGTTGCTTTTAATAGGTGCTGTATTTCTGTTGCCGCTATAACAACAAACATTAAAAAAATATATAAAACAGATATTTAAACGGGCCCTTATATAACACACATGATTTTTAAACGGTTTTTATTAACTTCACCGCGTATCAACTGTCGTCGATGCTTCAAATCTTGTGATCGATTTTTCGACCCCTTCTACTGCACCGAAATCAATAAAATTTGGAACTCTTATCAAGTCCCCATGACAATGCAATATTATAATATTTGTATCCTTGTATCCTCAAAGCCTGATGCTGCAGACGTACTGCTTACCTTAACCGAGAGTGTTAGACACGTGAAAATGAAAGTATAGCATGTTTGGCATAATCAAATACTACCAGCCTGATCCTGACTTCCAACTCCTCACTCCTGATGCTGCAGTACTGCCTACAATAACCGCAAGATTTATATTTTATCGATATCTTGATTTTAAAGAAGTTCTTTAGATATTAAGTAGAAACATGCGAATTTAATACTAACATCCAACTCCTCAAATCTGATACTCCAGTGTTACTGCCTGCCACAACCGCTAGGTTTAGCGATATGTAGATTTTGCAGTACTGCTTTAGATATTTGGTAGAAACATACGGATTTAATTATCATCATCATCATCATATCAGCTGAAAGACGTTCACTGGTGAATATAGCCCCCCCCCCCCAAAGATTGCCACAAGGACCGGCCCTGTGCCACCCGCATCCAGCGACCTTCACCAGGTCATGAGTCCACCTTGTGGGGGGCCTACCCACGCTGCGCCTTCCGGTACGTGACCGCCACTCAAGAACCTTACCGCCGCAACGGCCATTGGTTCCACGCAATCCACGCGCGACGAGCCGGGTCCACTTCAGTTTAGCGATTCGAAGAGCTATATCGGTTACTTTGGTTCTGCTGCGGATGGTCTCATTTGTAATCCGATCTCGCAGAGAGACTCTTAGCATAGGCCTCTCCATTGCCCTTTGGGTAACTTTGAGCCTTCTTATGAGGCCCATTGTAAGCGACCACGGCTTAGTACCGTATGTCATTGCTGCGGCCCTCCGGCTGATAGACTTATAGGGTGACAGCGTGAGTGATTCGCGTAGGGCGAGCTGTCGCGCCTGCGTCCCTTCGGCTGATAGACTGACAGCGTGAGTGGATCGCGTAGGGCGAGCCGTCGCGTCTGCGGCCCTCCAGCTGATAGAGTGACAGCGTGAGTGGTTCGCGTAGGGTGAACCGTCGGGCATACGGCCCTCCATCTAATAGAGTGACAGCATGAGTAGATCGTATAGGGAGAGCCGTCGGGCCTGCGGCCCTCCAGCTGATAGAGTGACAGCGTGAGTGAATTGCGAAGGGCAAGCCGTCGGGCCTGCGGCCCTCCAGCTGATAGAGTGACAGCGTGAGTGGTTCGCGTAGGGCGAGCCGTCGGGCCTACGGCCCTCCAGCTGATAGAGTGACAGCGTGACTGGTTCGCGTAGGGCGGGCCGTCGGGCCTACGGCCCTCCAGCTGATAGACTTGAAAGAGTGACAGCGTGAGTGGTTCGCGTAGGGCGAGCCGTCGGGCCTACGGCCCTCCAGCTGATAGAGTGACAGCGTGAGTGGTTCGCGAAGGGCGGGCCGTCGGGCCTGCGGCCCTCCAGCTGATAGAGTGACAGCGTGAGTGAATCGCGAAGGGCGAGCCGTCGGGCCTGCGGCCCTCCAGCTGATAGAGTGACAGCGTGAGTGAATTGCGAAGGGCGAGCTGTCGGGCCTGCGGCCCTCCAGCTGATAGAGTGACAGCGTGAGTGGTTCGCGTAGGGCGAGCCGTCGGGCCTACGGCCCTCCAGCTGATAGAGTGACAGCGTGAGTGGTTCGCGAAGGGCGGGCCGTCGGGCCTGCGGCCCTCCAGCTGATAGAGTGACAGCGTGAGTGAAACGCGTATGGTGAGCCGTCGGGCCTGCGGCCCTCCAGCTGATAAAGTGACAGCGTGAGTGAATCGTGTAGGGCCAGCTGTCGGGTCTGCGGCCCTCCGGTTGATAGGCTGACAGCGCAGGTGGTTTGCGTAGGACGTGCACTCGGACCTGCGGTCCTCCAGTTGATATACAGAGAGTGAAGTCTCTCGGATTTATGTAGTGCGTGCCATAGGGCCTATGGCCCTCCGGTTGATAGATTGCATGGATTGACCCTTTAGGCCCTCGGTTCGCGTCGGACTTTCTGTCAGACCTGCGGTCCTCCGGTTGGTCGACTCAGAGAATGAGTCTATATTTTATAGTCTCGAAACTCGACTTGCATAAAAATTTTTACTTGAAATTCTCACTTAACCAAATTGATATATTCCTTAATGTCAGATCTCTGTTATCAAAGGTACTTATTGTATGAATAACACGTCCATTTGAGATACTTCGGGCATTCAACCTTACATTAACCACGCCGAGCCTTTGGTTTTTATTAATCAATCGACATATTAAACTTAAAAAAACGGTGTCGAATTTCTAAAAATATCTATTCAGCAGGGATTCGCCTCCCGTTACCCATAAAATAATGTCCATTATCTTTACGTATGTGTCAGGATTCGTGATGAAAGCGCGAGAGTATAAACGCTACTTAGCATGCATAATTGTATTACATATTATAAACAACATCGGTATAGTATCGGAAATTAACTTAACAATTGCACTAAAAGCTTGAAAATAAAATAAGTAAAAAAAGTTTTAAGTTAAACGGTTTTTATTGCACCAAAAACTAGAAAATAAAAATTTGTTCTAACTAACCGTAGATGCAACTTTCTGTAGATTACTCACGTGAAACTATTATCACTGTAGTTTTCCCAAGTCGGATGCTGAAAGCCACGTTTAGCCTCTATGTCAGTGGATTAAGCGTTACCTAATCGGAAACTTTTACTAAACTAAAATAAAAACGTGGGGCGTTATTATGAAGAAAGAAACATACAAATTCAAAATATGTAATTGTAGCTTTAATTTTGCAATGAATCATCCATCTGTTCCATCACTTCCACAGAGGTAAATAGCTTTTATCAAGGCCAGAACAAAACTTATTACACTATTGCTGTCTTGATTTATATGTGTGTTCTTAAATAACTATAGTGACTAATCACTATTGCGTACGCCCCACGTTTGATAATGGTACGAAACCCTTCGAGCGTGAGTTCGATTTACACATGGATGTTTTTCATTACAAGAATTTCTAAATTGTCATTGATAGATTACTTTTTCTGTCCCTGTACGATGGCACCAATTTGCCGTTGGTCGCCGCTTCCTGACGCCTCGCGATTGCAACTTTGCCAAGTTCGGTAACTTTGCCAAATATTTGGGTGCAATGTGGCAGTAGTAGGAGAGGCTTACGTCCAGCAGTGGACTGAGATAGTCTAGTTATGTGATGTTGAATTTTTAATATTTTAGTGTCCATGTATTACAAATGTCGTCGCTGAGTATCCAAAAAACAAGACTTAATTTATCTTCTCGTAGGACTAGGTGGTGTAGGAATTTCACATGAGATTTTATATTATTTTCAATTGTAAGAATTTCTAAATTGCCAGAGATAGACTACTTTCCTGTTCCTGTACGATGGAACCAATTTGCCGTTGGTCGCCGCTTCCTGACGCCTCGCGATTGCAACTTTGCCAAGTTCGGTAACTTTGCCAAATATTTGGGTGCAATGTGGCAGTAGTAGGAGAGGCTTACGTCCAGCAGTGGACTGAGATAGTCTAATTATGTGATGTTGAATTTTTAATATTTTAGTGTCCATGTATTACAAATGTCGTCGCTGAGTATCCAAAAAACAAGACATAATTTATCTTCTCGTAGGACTAGGTGGTGTAGGAATTTCACATGAGATTTTATATTATTTTCAATTGTAAGAATTTCTAAATTACCAGAGATAGACTACTTTCCTGTTCCTGTACGATGGAGCCAATTTGCCGTTGGTCGCCGCTTCCTGACGCCACGCGATTGCAACTTTGCCAAGTTCGGTAACTTTGCCAAATATTTGGGTGCAATGTGGCAGTTGGTTGTGGCAATGCTGCACAAATGCAAACTGGCATTATAACAGTTGACGAGCTCGTAAACTTCAGTATTCTGTCGTTTATTTATCATTAACTTATGTGACATGAGTCTTGTACGCATAAACCTACTAATTGTATTTTGTCTACCAACAACAGTATCCACTCAGTTACTCAAAGGTTAGCTGAAAGAGATCCCTTAAAGGTATAAGTTCGCCTTTGTACAATTTCACTGTATGTTTTGTTTGTTATTTTTATGATTTGTGTAATAAAGAGTTTACTACTACCACTACTTAAGTACTCGTTTTTTGGTATATCTACTCATACAGTTGCCATTAGATATATCTTAACGTCCGGAGCGGTCAAAAATATCTTCACGCGACTTTATCTTTAAGGCAATAAAGACGTGTTCAGATAGTTTTGATGGCTCCTGACGCTACGATATATCTTTTGTTATGCTGTCAAATAGATAGTATTTCATTAATTTACATTAGATTATTTGGCTAAGGGCTGATTTTTCAATCGCCAAATAAACCTATCCATTAGTTAAAATTATCACAATCCTTTTCTAATATCATCAGTCAAAAAAGGACAGGGCTAACATTTATTTGACAGGTACTGTTAACTGGGGATTGAAAAATCATCAGTCCTCAGTAAAACAATTACTAGATGTATCTAACAAAATTTTTGACAGTGTATTATGAAAATTGAGAACTGTATCAAACAACCCTTCATACGGTTTCATAAATATACCTATACACAATTTTGCAGTCTAATTCAACGCCTTAAGGTGAAGAAATGTGTATATATTTATGATCTCGACTGTACATGATATTAAGGTTTTATATATTTGTTTAGACATTAGAAAATAGGTGTATTTGTATATAATTGTACTATTTTTAAATATAATAATATATTTGTTTATTTTCTTCTTGTGTCTTATGTGTTGTGTGGCAATAAATATTCTTTATTCTTATTCTTAGAAAAAAAAAGCCCTTCAACTTACAGCCCTGTTACCAAATTCTATTCCATCTGTAATATATCCCTTAAAAGACACATCGATGAAGCAATATTGTCGAAACAACAGATTATGCTCGGCACATCTCGGCTGTTGCCGTGTAATCTCGTATCTCGATTCCCGGCACGCGTTTCCTGCGGGATGGCACTGATAGCGAGATATAGGAGTTTGGGCGACGCGCACTGCTTACGACTGAGGCCGAATATGTAGCCTACATTTTCCAGGTAAAAAACTGAACAGAAAATTGATCCACATAGGGTTGCCTGGTGAAACCCGATAAGTGACAAAAAGTGAGATTTTAAAGTAAAAACAGTTTTAGGATGATTCAGTATCGGGCAATCTAATGGTAATATCAGATAAGCTGATTTTACATGTATCACGGAAATATGCCGAGTAAATAACCCAATAAGTACTTGATTTCAACTATTAATTCAGAACTAAATACTACAAGTACATTTAAGACTTCATTTTTATTTATTACTTAATGGAAGAACCACATAATGTACATTTATTGGTATTTAGTGCCGAGATATTTACACCTAATCAAACTAAACACACAATGTAGAACCAGTTACTGTTACTTACCCGGTTTCACCTCATTACGGTTGCAAACTTTAAAGGATTTTATTACGAATTAAAATACGTTAAAAGCATTTGTTGGATTCTACTTTTACGATATCATTTATTACACATACAAATGTATTCAAAGAGAACCCAACAAATAAACTTACAGTACTTTTTTGAAACAATTCTCTAATAAAATATTATGTTAAGTCCAGTAATCGGATTTTCGCAAGAGGCCTTTAACAATTTTTTTTCAAATATGTCTGGGGAAGAACCCTATAAGTTTTTCGACGGCCCCATGGTCATGCGCCGCCTTGACAAGTAGCGACTCGAACGCAAGCGCACCGCTGCAACGTTGCATATTTAATTGAAAATAGCTGTTCAAAAGGGGTGTATTGTATTAAAGAAGGTTGTGAATGATTGTGTTCAAAGTTGTGTGATGGGTGACCGAGGCAGAAAATTAATGCAACCACCTAGCTTGCATTAATAAGCTGGAAACAGGTAATCTACTTTTATAACCTAGAATAAACGTAGAATTGTCATATTTTACACACCGTGTTTATAGTAATGAGTTCAAGAAACAATTAATCTAAGCTATTGTACCTACCTAACCGTTACCATGAAAAGCATTGTTATTGTTTTATTGAATTTATCGGTTTTTAGCACTGACTATGAGAAGCGTTGTTGTTGTTTTATTTGATCTTATCGGGTTTTAGCACTGACTATAAAAATAATTGTTGTTGTTTTATGCGAACTTATTGGGTTTTAGTACTGGCGTTTAATGAGACTTCGCGACTTTGAGTGATTCTTACGATAAAAATAATAAAAAGGTAGTTGTGATTAGCACTTTTGATTAAATCATATTGATTCATTTTTTGAAATCAGAAATGAGGAGATCCGTAGGCGAACTAAAGTTACTGACATAGCCCTCCGGATTAGTAAGCTGAAGTGGCAATGGGCAGGCCACATTGCACGCAGAGCAGATGGTCGATGGGGTCGAAAAGTGCTCGAGTGGAGACCACGGCTAGGCAAACGCAGCGTAGGACGTCCACCCATAAGATGGACAGACGACCTTATGAAGGTCGCCGGGACACGCTGGACGCAGGTTGCATCTAACCGGTACATGTGGAGGTCCAGAGGGGAGGCCTATGTTCAGCAGTGGACGTCTTATGGCTGAGATGATGATGATGATATTGATTCATTTTTACGTTTCAGCGGGGCAAAGTGCTTCTACGAACAGTTTGTCTATGACTAGACCTAGTGTTTCGAAGGCAATTGAAAAAAAATGTAAGCTGTTATATTATGCAAAACAATGAAGATGGTAAGTTTCCATGGTTTTGAAGATCCGCACATTGTTTTACAAAACAAATACTTATACTTTTATTATCTACCCACCATTTTGTTCAAAAATCTCAACTTACAATCGTTATAAGTTAAGTTTAATTATAGTTATAAGCGGTCTAATTCCTGTCTAAAATAAATAATAAATTTCATAGGAAGGTACTAACATCTGAGATACAGGCTCGGCCTAGTTCAGATGATAGTGAATCACTGTAATAGATAAGTATTAGTACTAGTAATTATATAGACCTGTATTCCACTGTATTTCTGGTGAATAAACGTTTATTATTTATTTATTTATTTATTTATTTTACGTTACTACCTATTGTGTTTGTGGTACTCATACTCATACTTTAATTAAAAAAATCAATTTCAGAAAATGACTCAAATGCGCTATATTGTCAACGACAATAATAGCATGTCAGACTCAAGTAAGTCTTTTGTGGATTATTAAAAAAAACTGATATTAGGATCGATCTGTAACTTAATTTATTATGCTTACATTTTTTCCAGATGATGAAACTTACTTATTTGGCAGTGACTATTCGGATGAAGATCCTACATATGTGCCACATCCTAAGGACTTTCGCAATTTTGATGAATTGCAAATTGATATCGCCGCCCAAATGCACAATAATAATAGTAAGAAGACTCAAGTAAGTCTTTTACAGATTACTTAAAAATAATGTTATGAGGATAAATTTACTTATACGGGTAATTTATTCTGCTTTCGTTTTTTTCAGATGATTAAACTGAAGATCCTAATTACGACTATTTTACCAAAACAAATAGATTTTGACTCAGATTTTACTACTGAAAGTCCAAATGTTTCATCCAAACAGGAAGATTTTTTATGCAGCTAATTGATGAAGTTTTAGATCGAGTTTGGATTGCTGTAGAAGATGACCATTCAGCGGGAGCTCCTTGTGTTCCTGATACAGATTCAGAGAACGATAAAGTTTGGGATTGTGTCAAACCCCTGAAGCGACGTAAGCAGGCTAAGCTATCTGAATGGAAAGTAGATATCGCTAAAAAGCGAAAAATGGAAGGGCTACCTTATGTAACCCAAGGCGTTAAGCGTCCTGCTAAAGTTCCAAAGCCTCCTTGGAACCTGCTCGATCCTTGAAGCCTCCTTTGGAACTTCAGCAGCTTTCGCTTTTTAGCGATATCTACTTTCCATTCAGATAGCTTAGCTTGCTTACGTCGCTTCAGGGGTTTGACACAATCCCAAACTTTATCTAAAACATTGTCTAAAATTAAGATAACAGTGTCTTCTACTTGTGAACAAGCACCGGAACGTTCACGGATCATGCCGTCATTGTGGCTAGAGTCAGTTGGTTCTAATACTTTTAATGTATCGTCTTCGGAATCAGAAACGTATGAAGAAGCTCTTTCTATTCATTCACCTAGACCAGAAAGACTAACATTGTCAAGTGTCGGCAAGGAACGTTCCCGATGTTTCCTTGGACTGGGAATTTCAGGAATAAAAAGTCATGGCCAGAATCATTTCGCTGAGGTGCATCGTTCTCTGAATCTGTATCAGGAACACAAGGAGCTCCCGCTGAATGGTCATCTTCTACAGCAATCCAAACTCGATCTAAAACTTCATCAATTAGCTGCATAAAAAATCTTCCTGTTTGGATGAAACATTTGGACTTTCAGTAGTAAAATCTGAGTCAAAGTGTATTTGTTTTGGTAAAATAGTCGTAAGTAGGATCTTCCGTTAAATCATCTGAAAAAAATGAAAGCGGAATAAATTACCTATTTAAGTAACTTTATCCTAATAACATTATTTTTAAGTAATCTGTAAAAGATTTACTTGAGTCTTACTATTATTATTGTGCATTTGGGCGGCGATATCAATTTGCGATTCATCAAAATTGCGAAAGTCCTTGGGATGTGGCACATATGTAGGATCTTCATCCGAATAGTCACTGCCAAATAAGTCAGTTTCATCATCTGGAAAAAATGTAACCATAATAAATTAAGTTACAGATCGATCCTAACAACAGTTTTTTTTAAATAATCCACAGACTTACTTGAGTCGGACATGCTATTATTGTCGTTGAGAATATAGCGCATTTGGGTAGCAATATCAATTTGCGATTCATCAAGATCGGAGGAGTCATTTTCTGAAATTGTTTTTTTTACTTAAAGTATAAGTACCACAAACACAATAGGTAACGTAAAACAATGTGCGGATCTTCAAAACCATGGAAACATACCATCTTCATTGTTTTTCATATAACAGCTTATATTTTTTTAATTTGCCGTTGAAACACTAGGTCTAGTCATACACAAACTGTTCATAGAAGCACTTTGCCCCGCTGAAACATACTGAATTATACCTGAAGAGTATCATGGATGGATAAGAAGCCTAAAAAGTTTGTTGGCATAGCTCTTACTTTTTCATATGTAGAATAATACCGTTATTACTTTTAGATTCGTCTATTTTTTAAGTTTTTATTTGGTAATAAAACCCTCTTAGTAACAAATATGGTTTTCTTGTTTATGCGTAAACCCAATAAGTCGATGCCCCTTGGTAAAAAATGTTATCTTACAGGAAAACTAGATGAGCTACATAACTAAAACATAGATAAACTTAAAGTGAATGAAATTGCTTTTCACAAACCACTCATAAAACTACGAATCTATTTATCAAAACAAGTGTCCGATGACAATAAACCTTTAACATCATTTTTCTCGAAACTAGGTATCACGTACTTATAGGGTTTCACCAGGCAACCCTCGATCTCATTGCCTGCCTAGGTAGACAAGCAGGGTAGTTTCTAGGATGGTACCGCAATGATAGCGAGATATAGGAGTTTGAGCGACGCGCACTGCTTACGACAGAGGCTGAATAGTAGTCTACATTTTCAGCTAAAAAACTGATCCCAAAAGTAGTTCAGATATCTCATTGCCTACCTAGGTAGACAAGTAGGATAGTTTCTGGGCTGGTACTGATGGCGAGATATAGGAGTTTGAGACACGCGCACTGCTTACGACAGAGGCTGAATAGTAGTCTACATTTTCAGCTAAAAAACTGATCCCAAAAGTAGTTCAGATATCTCATTGCCTACCTAGGTAGACAAGTAGGATAGTTTCTGGGCTGGTACTGATGGTGAGATATAGGAGTTTGAGACACGCGCACTGCTTACGACAGAGGCCGAATATGTAGCCTACATTTTCCAGTAAAAAACTTGTCGCTAAAGATATCCAGATAAGTAACAATGATTCAATTTAATGGCAAAGAGTTTTTGTATTTTGGATTATTTCCTCCAAATATAGCTTATTATGGATAAACAAATCAACGTTATATGGTATTGATAGAGAGATATAGTAGTTTGAGAGACGCGCACTGCTCACGACAGAGGCTGAGGCGAATATGTAGCCTACATTTTCCAGTAAAAACTGGTCGCTAAAGATATTCAGATACGTGACAATGATATAATTTAATGACAAATAGTTTTTATATGTTGGATTATTTCCTCCAAATATAGCTTATTATTGGATAAACAAATCAACGGTATATGGTATTGATAGCGAGATATAGTAGTTTGAGAGACGCGCACTGCTTACGACAGAGGCCGAATATGTAGTCTACATTTTCAGGTAAAAAAACTGATCGCAAACGGGATACATATATGTCTCATTGCCTACCTAGGTATAGGTAGACAAGTAGGGTAGTTTCTAGGATGGTACTTATAGCAAGATATAGGAGTTTGAGAAACGCTTACAAGCAGCGCACTGCTTACGACAGAGGCCGAATACGTAGCCTACATTTTCCAGTAAAAAACTGGTCGCTAAAGATATCCAAATACGTGACAATGATATAATTGAATGACAAATAGTTTTTGTGTTTTGGATTATTTCCTCCAAATATACCTAGCTCATTATGGATAAACAAATCAACGGTACATAGTATTGATAGCGAGATATAGGAGAGACACGCACTGCTTACGACTGAGGCCGAATATGTAGTCTACATTTCCAGTTAAAAAACTCAGAAAATTGGTCTAGAAATCTCATTGCCTACCTAGGTAGACAAGTAGGATAGTTTCTGGGAAGGTACTGATGGTGAGATATAGGAGTTTGAGAGACCTGCTTACGACGGAGGCTGAATATAAATAGACTACATTTTCAGACAGAAAAATGATCGGAAAATTGGTTTAGATATCTCATTGCCTACTATCAGATATCTATTTATCCGATAAAAAAATAATCATTGCTTTACCTTTACTTTAACAAAACTCTGCTAAGAAATTGAGTCTAAATTTAATAAATCTACCCCGGTCCCCAAGTAAGCAGCGTGCTCATACCACCCTACCTCTAACTGTATTTACGCTTTCAAACATGCATCATAGTATTTTTATATCATATTTGTATGCGGAATGTGCCCTACCGTCATCTGGTTCCTGGAACTTTTTAAATTGTGGGGGAGTCCTTTACGACCGTTGACTCGAAATTTGCGACCTCAGGCTTCTAAGAAGCTACGGATCAATAATAGAAACGCGATTTATCTGTTAATTTATTGCTGCTGAGGTAACTGCTGTTGCTATGATATGTGTTTTTAATAACACTAAAATAGATAAGAAAAAATTTACAACCAAAACTCACTAAGACAGTCTTAGTGAGTTTTAGTAACAAATACATAATTCAAATAAAGTTCGTAAATGAAATCTTAGTTCTGATACAATACTGACATAAGGGGTGCTAAGAGTAGTGACAGTTTTTATAGTGAGTTTTGCTTGTCCGCCGACGTACAATGATTATACATTCTTACATAAATAGTCTCAACTAATCTGACTGAAAGCTTAATAGGACTTCTATATTTAATACTATTTGAAGAAATAATAAATATCTTGGGACATCTTACACAAATCGACCAAGTCCCACGGTAAGCTCAATTAAGGCTTGTGATGTGGGTATCAAGCGACGATATATATAATAGATAGATACATATAGATACTTAACTACATATAGACAGCCAAGGAACAAACATTTGTGATAAATAAATTCACAAATAATGCCCTCGCCGGGATTCGAACCTGGAACCTCCGGCTTACATTAAAATACATAGAAAAACAGTAATAACTCGGGAACAGTTGTTTACCACATACAGTAAAGGAAATTGATTCTACCATTTCAGACATTGTCACAGTGACAATCAATTTGAAAGTCCATAGGAATCACATATCGTTGTCAATAATGACAAAGTATTTATTATTTATTTATTTTTATTTTAGGTTCGCCAACAGGTGTAATACATATTAAGAGGCGGCCAGACGGTCACTGACAAGCCCCAGACCGCTCGACCTTGGTCAGTGGTGGCCGTCCGAGTTGTCTGGCTACACGGTCGGTGACCACGCTCCGACATCAGTGTGTTCAGAACTCGCGGACCGACAGTACGTGCAATGGCTCCGTGTCTCTCAAAATTTCAGAGAGTTGGCGTAGCTTTATTACTTTTGAGCACTGCCAATAAAAAAGTTAAAAAAAGGAGGATATGGATGAAGCGAAGGCTCAAGCAAAGACTGGTTTTCAGCCATTTAAATCTCGTCGATATGTTAGACCACGACGATACTCTTAATTTCCTTAGAATGGAAAAAACCGTATTCGACGAATTATTGGAAATGGTGCGACAGGGATAGCTTTTATATTCATCTAATAAATCCGCGATAAAATCGCGTTCGCGTCTAATTGCTTTCATTTTCGTTTGCGCTAATAGGTTATTTTACGGTCAGAGTTCACAAACGTCACAGACGTGCGCGCGCGACGATGTCTCGAGCGCACTGGCTTAGCGCGGTCAGCGACAGGCGGCCACACGGTTCCGAACCGAGGCCACCGATTCCTGACATCGGTCAGGAGCGCGCGCTCGATGACCAAGGTCAAACGGAATTTTGTCGGAGACAACCGGCTACACGGTCAGTCCTGACCGAGGTTCGGGGCTTGTCACTATAAACATGCCAGATAAACACACAGATAAACATGCCAGTAATAACAAATCGCTCGAGTATTCACCCAATTACAGGCAAACTCAACATGCATAATGAGAGTAACTGCTTACAAAAATCATGACTAAGTAGTTTACAAATGGTAAAGTAGAATGTTTTATATAACCAAATTACAGACAGCAAAATTAAGCTACAAAATGATTTTACATTATAGATACATTGATATTAAATAATTATAAATAAAGACTGAAACTAGATGATCGTAAAATTAACAAAACAGAATGGAACTCTTTTATAAGATCAAGTATAATTGAATTATCGAGAAGACGGAATTGCATTTGTAGTGGTGTTACTAAAGCAACACTTTTAAAGTGAACCTTGTGTCTTCACAATGAGGTTTACTATTAGTCGAATAATGCCAATACATGAGTCGATAAAACACAAAACACACACAATAGCACACAATACATTGCAGGTAAATACGCGATACCACTACATATGCAATTCCATCTTCTCGATAATTCAACTATACAAAATGGTTCATCAATCAATTTCCTTGTCCTGTACCTACATAAATTCCGTTATTGGGGTTCAACCTCGGGACGTCTATTTTCTAGACATAGTCAGTACGATTTAAAAGGGGATATTTTAACATGTAGGTAAATTGAAATGATTGAACATGCGATATTTCAGCACTGTTGTAAATAGGTACCATCTACACGAAGTGCCGAAATATCGGGTGCTCAATCATTTCAATTTACATGGCAAATATCCCATTTTAAGTCATACTAATAATAATGTAAATCAAAAAAAAAACCAACCGCTGACAATGACAGCCGTCTTTTGAAAATTATTTTACTAATTATATATTTTTATACGCGTTTATTGTCTACAACTTATGTTACTCCGTGTCCTGTTAACCCAAATTTGTGAAAAACATATTGGGAAATGAAAAACACCATCACGACGAGGGAATTTAATGATAATTCATTCACCCGGACATGACAAGCTGACATCTCGGCAAGATGCGTAAACTAATATCATAATTCAAATAATGTTCACTAGAAGCAAGGCAAGAGCGGAATCTACAAACGCACGACTACCACCACAGCCCGCTTCGTCCAGTGTTTCGTCGTCATCGTCGTCGGGCGATGAATTTGCCACAGCGCCTGACACAGACGGATCCAGTGATGAGAGCGGGCTGCCGCCGCCGCCGCCGCCACGACCACCTGCGCGACGAGGGCGGCCACCGCTGCCGGCACGCTTGGGGCCCGCGGGACATCCTGCCCCGCCCACGGCTCCCGCTGCCGGTGGTGTAGTGCGTCGCATGCGATGGACTCAGACGATGAATGAGAATTGCATGCGCGCCTACTACGAGGCTACAGAGGGGGGAACCCGACTAACCGCGTACCGTTCCAGGATTCTGCCTCTGTTTCAGGCTCTTGAACCCGCCATCACCGTATCGGAGCAACGGCTAGCGGATCAAGTGCGGGTCATTCTACGTTCTAAACGTTTGGATGACTCGACACTTGATCGGCTTCGCCTGCAGGCTCTCTCGACTCGTGCAGCTTCCACCTCGGCGCGGGACCCGCCCGCCACGTTGCCGGATCCGGTGCCGACACCCGACCTGGCACCGGGGGCATCGCGGGTTGATCCCAGTGCCGATGAGGAGTATTTTGCGAGTCAGAGCGTAAGTACTGCAACTGATGAGCATCTGAGGAGGACTTTGGAAGAGGCGATTATGGAATATCGCTCCACACCCAATTCTAGGCCACGGTTACCACGCTTGCCCATGAATAGACGCAATCTAGCGTTAATGGGAGCCCTAAACGCTTTACTGGAGCCGTACATACGATCCAGTAAAGATTTAGACGATACGCACTCGATCATGTACTGCGGGGCCATCGCAGCGTGCCGTGTTGCTCGAGTCAAGTTTCCGGACGCTGACCGTGCACCTAGGACCGCCGGGGGTGTCCCCGCATGGCAAGTGCGGATCGAGCGTCGTATCGACTCGTTTAGGACCCTCATTGCAAAGCTGATCTGCTTCAGGGGGGGCAATAACCGCCCCCGAGTAATGCGCTTTGTGAACCAGGCGTTCGCCGGAACGGGCATCATGCCCTGCGACTACATGGCCAACCTCACAGAGCGCATTGACTTTCTGAAGCAGAAAGTTTATGCATGGGCAAGCCGTATCCGCCGCTACAGAGAGCGTGTGGATCGATTTCAACAGAACCGCCTCTTCCAAAGCGACCAAAGGAAGTTATACCGAAGGTGGGAGGGAACCGATCATCATTTGTCCGACGCGCATCTGCCGGATGCTACTGCCATGACTGATTTCTGGCGTAGCATCTGGTCGGTGCCCGTCGGACACATCGAGGGCGATTGGATGAACGTTGTTGAACGTGAGTGCGAGAGCATCGAACCTATGGAGGCAGTTGCCATCAGCCCTGATGACGTAAGTTGTGCCATCCGACCTGCCCAGAACTGGAAAAGTCCTGGACCGGACGGATTGCACAACTTCTGGCTAAAATGGTTTCGGTGCTCACACTCGCGGTTAGCAACGCAATTCCAACAAGCTCTTGAGCTTGGTTCCCTTCCTCCTTCCTTAACAACAGGTGTAACCTTCCTGCTCTACAAGTCCGGTAGTACCACGGAACCGAAAAACTACCGACCCATCACGTGCTTGCCTACACTATACAAGCTCCTTACATCCATTTTGAGAGCAAAAATTAACACGCACATTGTTGCTAACAATGTTCTGGCCTCCGCTCAAAATGGATGTAGGGTTGGGTTCCGTGGTACTAAAGAGCTCCTCCTCATCGACATGACCATTTGCCAGCAAGTCCGGCGTAACAAAGGGGCCCTCTCCGCCGCTTGGATTGACTACAAGAAGGCCTATGATTCGGTGCCTCACTCATGGTTGAAGAGGGTCTTGGAGCTGTATAAAGTTGATGCAGCTTTAAGATCCTTTCTTGACACGTGTATGGGGCAGTGGACCACAGTCCTTCGTCAACCAGGAGGCGGAGATGACCCCTATGGCCCGCAGGACTTTATAAGGATCGAGCGAGGAATATTCCAGGGTGACAGTCTGAGTCCCTTATGGTTCTGCCTAGCTCTGAATCCCCTCAGCACCCTGTTGAAGGATTCGGGACTAGGTTGCCGGCTTCGGAGAGAGGGTGAAGTCATTTCTCACCTTCTGTACATGGATGATCTCAAATTATTTGCGCCAAATAGCCAAGACTTGTTGGAGCTACTGCGAACCACAGAAGTTTTCAGTAGTGCCATCAAAATGGAGTTTGGTGTCGATAAGTGTGCGGTTATGCATGTGCAGCGGGGGAAAGTAGTAAATTCAACAAATTTACAGCTTTCTGAGACAATGTCGTTCAGATCTATCTCGGAAGCAGAAACCTATAAATACCTTGGTATGTCACAGTCTCTGGGTATTGAAGATATGGGAATTAGACAGGCGGTGAAGGAGCGCTTTTTCAGCCGGCTCACAAAAGTACTTAACAGTCTTTTGTCAGGAGGCAACAAAGTGCGCGCCTTCAACGCCTGGGTAATACCCATACTCACATACTCCTTTGGCATACTAAGGTGGACTCAGACCGAGCTGGACGCCCTGGATCGAAGGGTCCGTACGCTGCTTACCACTCATCGAATGCTACACCCGCGCTCATCAGTTATGAGATTGTACATCCCGCGGAGGTGTGGGGGCCGCGGCTTCCTGAATGCCAAAAACCTCCACAACCACGAGGTGTACAATCTCAGAAACTATTTTCTTAACAATGAGTGCGGGATGCATCGTGACGTGGTGGCAGTAGACCGGAACCTCACGCCGCTCTCCTTGGCAAAAGAGAACTGGCGCAGACCTGTGGTACTAAGCACCGAGGACCGCAAGGCGGTATGGAGAGCAAGGAGCTACACGGGCGGTTCTACAAGGCCCTCACGGGACCTGACGTAGATCTGCTCGCGTCGGTGAACTGGCTACGATTCGGGGACCTCTTCGGAGAAACCGAGGGTTTTGCCTGTGCAATTGCTGACGAGGTTATCATGACGAATAACTACCGGAAATATATCCTGAAGGACGGTACGGTCGACATTTGTCGGGCATGCCGCCGTCCCGGTGAGTCACTCAGGCATATTATTTCCGGTTGTTCTCAGATTGCTAACACCGAGTACTTGCACAGACATAACCTCGTAGCCAGTATTATACACCAGCAGCTTGCTCTTCAATACGGCCTTGTGGACGTCGAAGTGCCGTACTATAAGTACACAACTGCACCAGTTCTCGAAAATGGTCGTGCCACGCTCTATTGGGATCGACCTATCATCACGGACAGGACTATTGTAGCCAATAAGCCTGATATCGTGCTGGTAGATCGATCGCAGCGCCGGGCTGTGCTCGTCGACATCACCATCCCCCATGATGAGAATCTCGTGAAGGCCGAGAAGGACAAATCCAGTAAGTACCTAGACCTGGCCCACGAGATAACCGCCATGTGGGATGTTGACTCGACGATCATAGTCCCGATAGTCGTTACAGCGAACGGTTTAATAGCGAAGAGTCTCGACCAACATCTTAAGAGTCTCTCGCTAGATGGCTGGATCAAGGGTCGGATGCAGAAGGCGGTAATCCTGGACACGGCGCGGATAGTCCGTCGGTTCCTCTCTCTGCGACCTTAACCACCGGCAGCTTGGGCCTGCCCCGTTGCCGGCGGCATACTAGGTTAGGTTTTTTATAAAGTGTTTATATTTTGTATTGTTTTTGTATGTTGTATTGTATTTTACTTTTATAGACATTTTTATAACAAACCTAACTTGAGAAAAGAAATAAATAAAGGATGTAAATCACCATGTTAGCTTAAGAACTTATATAGTCACTACGAATTGCGAATCAGACAACGCATTAGTAGTTAATACGTGAGAACCTTAAAGAAAGCTATAAAGACTTATCAGGATTTTGTTCTAATTACACACCAGTTTAATTAATATCGACGTACAGACGCTAAGCCGTGTCTACATAACTGCCTTTTAGCGTAAGCCGATCTACAGAGCATAACAGTAATAAGTAGTCAGTAATTGAATGTCAAAGGGGCCGGTTCAGGAGAGCTTAAGTCGAATCCCATCGAATCGTGAAACGCTGGACTCAAATCCAAATCAAAATTCAATAATCCGAATCGCATTCTATAAACTGTCTTAAGCTGTACCTGGTAAGGTTAGTTTCACATTGTTTAGGATATAAGTTATATGACACTGTGGGCGACAATTCCAAATCGGATGTCATGATTGACAGTAGTATGTAAATTAGGAGATACGCTTGATTTGTCCCAATGGCGTTTTTTAAAGAGTTTTTGTCATAGTTTTTGCGAAGTATATCGACCAGAAATTACTGCTTGCAATGATTGTAATCTTTATTAGAACTTTAGTGACATGAAGGCACATAAGATGTACGGGCTTGGCTTGCCGCCAGATGCCTCGAGTTTCCGCACAGTCTAGATAAGTCGATCTTAATTTTTTAACGATGACGAATAATTACTACCGTGACGTATTATGCAGTGATCACAGAACAACGGTTTATTTACATTATATTGCAATAGATTGATTAAGATATGGTGGTTAGGTGGTAGGAACTCGTGCCGTCTTACCCGTTAACCTGCCGCTAAATAGCAGTGTTTGCACTGCTGTGTTTCGGTTTGGGGTAAGATAGCCGGTGTAATTACTGGCATAGATAGAGGCAATCCATCTAAGTCCTCAGGGTAGGCAGCGCATAGGCGATTTTTTGGTCACTATGTCCATCATGGGCCTCAGTTCCTGCTTTCCATCAGGTGGGCTGAGATCTCAGTTGTCTACCTTCGTCACATAAAAAAGCCATGTTTGAAGCATGTTTATGTTTTAATTAAAGAATATGCTCGACAAGAAATCAATAATTCAAAATTATTGTCTGCTGTTGTCTCAATGGTATTGCGATATTTAGGGTTAGGTTAAGATTTGATTCTCGTAATTCCCGTAAAGCAAGAATTTTTTTGACGTGAACTTGACTTTTTGACAGAAATTCTAGTGTGTGCTCAAAACTGTTTTGAGCATATAATCTGCCCAGCTGTTTTGACCAGCAACGGAATCCTGTAATCCCCGCTTGGCTGGTTTTATATTTAGATTTTGCTTAGCTATATTTATTATTAATTTTAAAGTCGAAGGCAAAATAAGGTGTAGGTATATAAATTTGCTCAAAAATACGTCCCAGGGCACTTTAAGGCTAAAGACACATTTATCAGCATGCGTACGCATTTTGTCTATAGAAAATGTCAGTTTAGTATGGGACCGCGTCCAGCTTTCCGCACGCGTACGCATGATTACACGTTTCATAGTAAACGGCCAATTTTATTAGATAAAATGCGTACGCATGCTGATAAAATGTGTCTTCACCCTAATTCTGTGTAATAAGAACGTCATAATATTGATTTAAACTTTCACGATTATCACTCATATTTTAAAGACAAACGTTTTATTATATCCTGACGTTTCGGGCATGACGTTACATCCCGTTGTCGCAGGCAGACTGGCGAGAGAATGTATCAACACCAGAATATAATTCTACGTCAGGATATAATTAAACGTAAGTTTACGTGATTGAGACCCGTTTGTCTTTAAAATATGAACGAACGTCATAACATATTTATAAGAGGATTCTTTCGATACGTACTTTTGCACTTCACTGTAAAATACTTACTTAAAATGTCATTTTTCTCTATTGTCAATGTGAGTATGCGACATCAACATTTCTTAAGTTTTAGTGCGTTATACATTATTCTGAAGAGTTACTGTGTTCTCTCCTTTAAGAATGTCTGTTTTAAATTGTCGTATGTTTATGTCAGTAATGTTCATACAAAGAAGCAATATATTTGTTCTAGTTTTTACAACTGTCGTTGTTTCTGTTTAAATTTATTTTACAATGAACCATATAAATCTGTTTGTTTATGTTTAACAAGACGTTTGTATTAACAATCTTGGTCATGTCACATGACAGTGTCAACCAGTATAATGTATGAAGATGAAAGTTATAAGTTACGTTCCTACTGATCAGTTAAATAAGTTTATTAAAGAAAGCTGAATATATTTATAAGTATATGTATAACATAAAATTATTATGTAGGTACACGTAACTCGAGAACAGTAGGTACCTAATACGTTTTTAACTCTGTAAATAATTAAAAATTGTATGTACCGCAGGTTACTTCAAAATAGATTAAATTTTTTTATCGTCTGTGGTTTTCTAAAACTCAAACTTATATCAAATACCCTGTATACAGGTGTAGTAAGAAATTACTTGCCTTCGGAAACGTTCGTAAACACATGCTGTTTCAGGCAGTGTCACCGAGTCTGACTGAAGTAGCATGACAGCTATTACTGTCAGTCTCAGTGAGATATACTGAAACAGCATGACGTTGACGAACGTTTCCGAAGGCAAGTCATTTCTCACTACATCTGTATTTAGCATCCAAAGAAATACTTGCGAGTAATAATAATATACTATGAGATATACTATTTACCTCTGAATTTAAACTTTCATGAGACATAATAACTATATTATGTATAATGAAACGGTTAAGCTCACGTGTATATGCGTACCTATTTAGCCACTACGCGACATGTTTTGGAGAGCCTAGGTCCCCATTATCAAGCCAGCGCGACTCGCGACTCGCGTGCGCCCCGCACGCAGTGACAAAAAAACGTGAGTTTAACCGTTTAACTACATTTATAGCATCTACTCTCTTAAAAAGGCTTTGTCAAGAAAATTGACGAAAGAATTCGGAATGACTTAAAAATGATAATAATCTTAATTCTTCATAATCGGCTACTGTTAATCGCTTTTATGCGAGCTAAGGTCGTAAACACATAAAGGGGACAGTTTATTAGCTATTCGCGAGATTCTTCAGATAAGTAGCCCACTACCTTTTGCCCGAGACGTCTGCATTATAATATTATTTAAGCTTGTATCAAAAAATAACTCAAACTGTATGTACTTACATGTACAGAACAGATTATTTTTTTTTTAAAAAACGACTGGGCTGATTATACCCACTCGAAATAGTTTTAATTAAAAAAACTGCTTGAGTTGTAGTATTCATGTTTTTTTACATATTGTTTGCACATAACAACCACTTTTTTTTTATTCTGGTGCGGTTTTTAAAATACCTTTTCAACGATACCATATACTGTACGATTTCATTTTTAAAATAACCTCCTCCACTTTACGTGTGGGGTAGATAGAAAACCGAAAAACAATATTTTTCTATGTTTCTGCCAGTTTATCGACGTGATTAAAATGTGTAGGTAGGTACATATTTGTACAGTCGACGTCAAAGATATCATTACGGTTTAGGTGACAAAAATATATTTACACGACCTTAATATCGAGGCATTAAAGTCGTGTAAATATATTTTTGGCACCAAAACCGTAACGATATATATTATTTGACGTCGACTGTACCAACTAATACAAACGGTCACTGATCTATGCTGCGAACAGCCAAACAAACAGACGGACATAGCGAAACTATAAGGGTTCTTAGTTTCTACCACCAGGAGGCGCTACCGTCGGCGTGAGGTCCAAACAGCTGTCAGATTCATATAGGCACTGAAATTATAATATCGAAATTCTATTTAATTTGAAATTTTATTGACTTTATAATGGATCACGACAAGAAAACGGCCGACATACTGAAGATTGAACTCTAAAACAGGGGTGCAGTCACTGGTATTTCTGGTATAGACGGTATAGTCCATTTCAAATACGAAGGCCCGATGCCACTCCAAACATTTGTCATTTAATTAGTTCACTAAGAATTGGGTGTGAATGTGGGTGTCGTACACCGATGTATGCAAAAATTATCACGCCACAAAAGGGTTTGTCCAGGTATCTTTTGTTATCACTGATCCTATTGTTGACGCCTAATGACTATGTCAAGTGAAATGGGGTCTTCGTATTTAAAATAGACTTTACCAACTAAAGACAATTTACTTGGAGCCAGTTTTGATTTTATGTATTTTAGAAAACAATATTCCGAAAGTAATTATTTTGAGAATAAATAAACCAAAAATATGTAGTAACTAAAATTCGAGTATTTATTTTGACAGTTCGTTGGACCTTACGCCGTAGTGCTGACATCTCACCGCTCCATAGTAGCAGAAAAAGTATCAAAATATCCTCATTGCTTACCATCAAGTCAATTTGCTCATTTGCCTACACTATTTATAAAAGACGGACGCTCACCGATAATCATATTTAAATCAATAACGACAAACTCGGCAGGATAGTCATAAATTTATCATTTTATTTAAGCAAATGGCCTCAACAAATATTGACTTTTCTATAAGGCAATTCCTATTCAATATCAATTTGATTCTAACGCTTTATAGATGAAAACGCAATGGGAGTCAGACTATAAGCGAAAGGCGTCTGGCTTCTTGGAACCCTCATACATTTCAGGTGTCTTCACTTTCTGTACTAACTCTAGCGACAATATGGCTGTAAATAACATTTTCTGTTGAATTTAAATTATATTTGAATCCGAGTTTTAATTTATTATTTGGGCTTTAAAATGATCGTGAATGTTCAAGTTTAAGAGCATGCGTGTTAAAAGGATTGTACACGATAGGGGTTCATTTGTAGTAAAACACCGCGTAAATCACAAAACTATAATACACACAAAACTATATTACGCAACAATAATAAAACAATTTAGGTAAATAGGCAAATTAAAATGTAGAAGCACAAAAACTAACTTTTTCTCACTTGACGTCTCATAGCGAACTGCGCGTCTTTTGTTTTTTCAGGCACGGCCTACTAGAATATGGCGGCCAGTGCACAGAGGTTTTATACCTTTTCTTAAGAGTAATAAAATCAGGAGGCGCCCGTTACACTCTCCCCCCAGTGTTGCGCTAGCAGCACTCATCTTTCGATAATATCCGAACGACGCGCGACACTGAACGCTTGAAAATACCTGACTTCGTTTTCACAAGTACGACTCTTACTCGTTTATCTTTTCCCGGGAATATTTCTTGTATTACACCACGAGGCCATATATTTCTTGGACCGTCAGGGTCTGCAATTAATACAAGATCACCAATTTTTAATGATTCTTGCTCTTTTGTCCATTTCTGTCGTGGTAGCATCTCCGGCAAAACTTCTTTCACCCATCTATTCCAATACATATCTGCAAGCCTTTGTGATATTCGCCACTGTTTTCGTAGACGTAAATCAGAGTCGGTAAACATCCCCTGAACTGGTAATGAGGTTGTCAGAAGGAAATGATTTGGCGTTATAGACTCATTACTGCCTGGTTCGACTGTGACATGGGTCAATGGTCGACTATTAACCATACTCTCAACTTCTGTCATTAATGTTGCCAACGTCTCGTCGCGAGGTGAACGTTCTTTAAGAATGACTTTGAGGGTAATTTTGATACTCCGGATCAGGCGTTCCCATGCTCCTCCCCAATGAGGGCTAGCTGGTGGAATAAAAGACCAATGAATCTCATTGTATATACCCAAAGCTAATCTTTTAAGCTTTTCGTGATCAATGTCTTCGTAAGAGCGTTTCAGTTCCATACTAGCGCCTCTCAAATTCGTTCCATTATCTGAATAAAGATGCTTCGGCCATCCTCGTCTTGCAGCCATTCGCCGCAGAGCCATTATCAATGAATCGGTTGTAAGCGAATTCACTATTTCAATGTGTACGGCGCGTACTGTTAAGCATGTAAACAGTACTCCGTATCTCTTTTCTTTGTGCCTACCTACAGTGACCTCCATAGGCCCAAACAGATCCAATCCTGTATGAGTAAATGGCCGCTGGTGATGAGCCATTCTAGCTGCAGGTAAGTCACCCATTCGGGGTACTATCGGTTGGGCCTTTCGTATTCTACAGAAGAAGCACCGCTTTTCTACATATTTCACAGTAGGTCTTATTTGCAGAAGCCAGTAACGTTGTTTTAACTCATTCACCACCATTTCTCGACTACCATGCGCTGCCCGTACATGAAAATGATGGACAATTAGTCGAGCTAAAGGGTGGCGCCCATCAAGAATAATCGGTCTCTTAGTTTCCATTGGTATATCCTGAACTGCATCAATCCGTCCTCCAACTCGCAATATCTTGTGTTCATCCAAATACGGAGTTAAGGTGTGAAGTCTACTACTTCGTTCTAGAACTTTCCCAGTTTGGAATGCATCAACTTCTTCGGCAAATGATTCTCTTTGAGCTTGTCGAATTAGTAATCGTTCAGCTTGTTCCATTAAGATTGAATCATCGAGGTCAGGTAATTTCTTACATCTTTGAATAAATTTCAGTACTGATGCTGAGGCCCCCAGTAAACGCCTCCAAGAAGAGAATCTTGATACTTCGGGAACAGGTAAGTTAGCGATGTCCTCCTTAACTGCGACATTAATATGTTCTAAAATGTCTTCTCTTTTTTCAGGAATTCTCAAGTCTTCGGGCCAGAACTCTGCATTACGGTACAAGAATGCGGGACCATGCAACCAATCCGATTCAAATATCGAGCCGTCGTACTCATCTCTTGTAGCCATGTCTGCGACATTTAGTCTTGTTGGCACGTATCTCCATTCATTACAGCGGGTTAACTCATCGATTTCACCTAAGCGGTGCGCCACAAATATCTTGTAGTTTCGCGTGTTGTTACGCACCCAATGAAGCACCGTTGTTGAGTCACTCCAAAAGAATCTTCGTATAGGTTTAATTTTATGTTCACTTTCTATGGAATTTGCTAATCTAGCTGCTAAAACCGCTGATTGCAATTCTAAGCGTGGTACCGTTAGCTGCTTCACAGGAGCCACGCGGCATTTGCTAGCAATAAATGCTACACGTACCTGTTCGCATTCTTTCCATCGCCAGTATGCTACAGCACACATTGCCTTCAGAGAAGAATCACAAAATGTGTGTAATTCTAAGTCAGAATAATCTTTATTTATTGTAGCAATTTCAGAAAACCTTTTTTGTGTAGGTTCCACATACGTTTCCGATTCTGAGACTTGCTGTGCATTGTCTGTATGCTCTAATAAAGCTTGGTAGTGCCTTGGTATTTGCACAGATTCAATTGTTTTTAATAAATTGATCCATTCAACCCATTTTCGATAAATGTCGTCAGGTAAAATGTCATCCCAATTAATATTGGACTGCCAAGTCTCCTGTAGCATAATTTTTCCCTTGATTGTGAAAGGCGCTAAGAAACCAAAGACATCAAAAATCGACATTATAACTCTTAACATTTGTCGTTTTGTAGGTCGTTGCTCACCGGACAGAATTTCCGGGGAAATGCGTTTCAAACTAATATCAAAACTTAAAACATCAATTTCAGGGTTCCAAATGAGTCCTAAAGTTCGCTCTCCTTCAACTGGTTGTCCGATTTTAAACTTTATAGCTGATGATCCCAAAGCCTCATTGGGGATAGTGTTCAAAACGTTTTTGCTGTTACTTGTCACTAATCTCACAGCTGTTTCTTCATCGGGTACGCTATCTATATAATCGTCCATATAGTGCTGTGAGCATATTGCTGCTACTGCAGATGGCTTGGTGGACTCGAAACGCTGGGCATTTTTGTTTTTAATAAACTGAGCTATAAAAGGTGAACAATTCGCTCCGAAAATAAGTGAAGTCATTACGTATGTTTCCACCAGCTGCGTATTCTCATTTCTCCACAGAAACCTTAATGCGTCTTGATCTTCGGGTCGAATTTTTACCCTGAGGAACATGTCTTTTATGTCACCTGTAATAGCTACCTTATTTTCACGAAAACGTAGCATGATCCCAAACAATGAAGCCAGTAGATCTGGGCCCTTTAATAAGAAGTCGTTCAATGATGATCCATTAGACTTAGCTGCGGAGTCAAAAACCAAACGTAGCTTTTTTTTATTTGGATTATCAACACCGAAATGAGGTAGGTACCAGGTTTTAGGTGACACATGTGGCTCGGTTACCTTTGATGCAAAGTCATTATCCAATAAGTGCTGTATACGACCTTTATACCTACTTGCGTATTCTGGGTTAGCTTCCATTTTCTTTTCAATACCTTTCAACCGTGTAAAAGCATTAGGATAAGAGTCAGGTAACTTACGGACATCTTCTTTCCACGGTAAGCCGACGTGCCATCTTCCCTTTTCAAGGTAAGAGGTCTGCTCGAGGCATTCACGCGCGCGTACGTCGTCCATATTCGGTCGCGGAATGGCCGCTACCCCCATCGATTCGATAGTAAACGAGCGTCGAACCTCGTCATGAATGTCGTTCAGTAGACGCGCGTCCTCAGAAAGTAGTGTTACCTGTTGAGTGAGAGTATGAAGGGAGTCGCGAGAGTGTATCGGGCCGTGTATACTCCATCCTAAAACAGTACGAGTGGCACAGGGCTCGTCAACTTTCCCTACAATTATTTCTATAGGTAACAACAATTGAATATTATCCTGTCCAATTAAAACCTCCGGTTTTACAATATCTGTAAGAATTTTGTCTCTAACATTACTTAGATGTACATAGTCCTTAAAATCTATCCCTGACAAGTCATGCAAAGGTAAATCTAATTCATCTATTGCACGCATAGTAATATTGTAGGAAGTTCCACCGGTTGCGGAGACGTCACAGTTTATAAGGGTGGCGGTCGCGCGCAGCTCGGTGCCGGGCCACGCGCCGCGCACCGCCATGCTGCTCCTGCTGCCGCACAAGCCGGCGCGCGCCGCCAGCGAGCTGCTGATCAATGATACTGAGGCACCATCATCTAACAACGCACTAGCACTAATTACACCGTTAGGTCCATGAATACTAATCGGCACCACTTTTAAAAACGCGCGCGATTTGTTACTCACATTAATATTAGTGACACTGTCCGTCTGCGTTTCCATCTCGTGCACATCACTTAACTTATTCGTTGCACTTCTGTCCATTAAATGTAGCAAACGATGATGCGCTTGCCCGCAGCTATCGACATCACAGTTAGGAGCTGTACACGTTTCCCTGTCATGACGCGAATCTATGCACTTGAAGCAAATTCCGTAGCGCCTTACGTGCTGCCATCTGTCTTTTCTAAGAGCCCGTTTGAACCTTTTACAATCCGGTAACTTATGAACAGACTCACGACAATACTGACACTTGTCATCTTTAAACTCGCTTTGTATCAGAATGTGGTGTGGTCGACTATCGCTATTTCCTTTCCGTTTTACCGAGTCTTGTATATGTATAAGGTTAACATCTGACGACGATATCTTAACTGCTTCTTTACTTAAAAAATCTGATAACATGAGAAGTTTCGATGTACTGCCATCAGCGAGGTAACTATAGTCGACCCACTTTGATAGTAAAACGGTAGGCATTTTACTTAGTATAGTAGCGGTTATTTCCGACCCGTTAAAGTAATTGTCACGGTTTAAAGATTTGATTGCAGCCACAAAATTTTGAATTTTTATAGAGAACGTGACAATATCCTTATGGTATTCTTGAGACATAGGTTGTACTCGTTTTAAGTCTAACAAAAGTTTGGCTAATATAATATCAGCATTACCATACTGTAATTCTAAAGTCGACATAATTATGTCCGGCGACGTAGCAGTAGCAAGGAGCGCCGCTACTGTCTCTTTCGCCGGTCCTTGTAAGCATTTTCTTAGGCGCCATAGGTTTTCCTCCGACGTGAAGTCGCAAAGCTGAGTCGACTGCTTATATGCCTGCTTAAATTGTAACCATTCCATAGGGTCGCCTGAATAAGTAGGTAAATCCTTGGGCGTACTTAAACGGCTTAAAAGTTTCGCATTATTAGCAGGCGCGTGTGAGGCAACAGCGAGATCTTTAATTGCACTAGCCAACAGTTGAAGCGTACCTTCGGTGCCGGCGGCAGCGGCGGCTGTCGGCGGCGCCCCTACCGCGCCCGTACTCGTACCATGGTCGTGGGCGGGCAGAGATTCCATATCGTGCTGACTACGGTCGATCCACTCCTCTACGCGGCTGTGACTACTAGCGCGACTCGACTTACATTTCATTCGTGGACTGTAATTTTCTTCTTCGAGTTCGGCTAGCTCTAAAGCTAGTTTTTGATCAATCAAATCCATTTGTAGTTTAGCTTTTGCTTCCGCTGCCTGCATCTCTATCTGCCTCCGACGGGTACGTATACTAGAGTGAGACGAAACTGACTTATTTGACTGCGGGCGGCGCACGGATCGCACGGAACCCGTCGGTAGCGGTAGTTCGCTTATAGTATTCCGTGGGTCGATATTCGACGTTGTATCCGCTTTTAATACGACAGTCTCGTTTAACATTAACTCACTTCGAGGTACTATATTGTCAATATTATCGTCGTTACCTTTTTGTGACGACATCTTGTGTTGCGGCGGCGTACGGTACATAAGGTATTTACTTACAACGATCCGGCTCGAAAACCAATTTGTACACGATAGGGGTTCATTTGTAGTAAAACACCGCGTAAATCACAAAACTATAATACACACAAAACTATATTACGCAACAATAATAAAACAATTTAGGTAAATAGGCAAATTAAAATGCAGAAGCACAAAAACTAACTTTTTCTCATTTGACGTCTCATAGCGAACTGCGCGTCTTTTGTTTTTTCAGGCACGGCCTACTAGAATATGGCGGCCAGTGCACAGAGGTTTTATACCTTCTCTTAAGAGTAATAAAATCAGGAGGCGCCCGTTACAAGGATTATTAAATGATTTTTATAATTTATTCATTTAGTCATATTGGATAGGTAATTGGATTGGATTGGTAGGTAAATCAATGTAAGTCCTTAACTTCATATATCTATGGCATAATAATTACAATGGGCAACTTATATGTAATATAGCGCTTTTCATAACACCGCGCATATTTCTGTTTAACGTGTTTGACAAATCGACGCTTATCTAAAACAACTCGGTATCTCGAAATAGTCCATTTTGCAATTAACTATAAAACTAGGCGCGGAATACGCTAAAGTTTATCGTGACTAAGACTCCCGTGTTCTAGTTCAAAATTTTAGCACTGTGGCAGCATTGTGCCGTTATGCCATTGGTGGAGAGTCGACGCCATTTTATCTGCAAGACCGGCCATAGGCCAGTTGAACCACAGAAATTGACTCCGTCACTGCGTTTGTTTGTAGACTAATGGCACATCTCGAAATTATACAACTATAGAACTTAAAGTTTATGTAAAACAGTGGCATAATTGGAAATACTTCAGTGGAACAGCGGTAACTTGTTGTGCAATACATAATTATTCGTGGATGGCGCATTATCCGTGAAACAGTAAGAACACATGTTATAACTTAATAGGAAATAAGCGAGTGTTGTCGAAAATAATGAAAGTTGACTTGTTTACCTAATCGAAATGAGCTTTTATACTACATAAGATTAAGTTAATTTAGGGTATTCTATACGAATTCAGAACATGTTCATTATAATTTTGCAACTAATAATTTGATTCAAAACGAGTACAGTCACCATAAACGATAAATAACTATAGTAATGTTCAGCATTACTCCGACGAAGAGGTAGAAGCTGTATATGAGGACATATCAAAAGCCATGCACAGTCCTGAAACCTACTTCACCATCGTTATGAGGGACCTTAACGCGAAATTGGGCAAGCGAAACGATGATGAGCTGAGAGTGGGGCAATTTGGGATTGGGTCTCGTAATCACCGGGGTCACTTACTAGCCAGTTTTATGGAGAAGGAGGGACTCTACATGATGAACTCCTTTTTCAAGAAGCGAGAACACAGGAAGTGGACCTGGATAAGCCCAGATGGTGCAACCAAAAACGAGATTGACTTTATCATGTCGACTAAGAAGCATACATTTAATGATGTCTCTGTGATCAACGCGGTTAAAACCGGAAGCGATCACCGCCTTGTAAGGGGCATATGAAATATAAGCGTCAAGCTAGAGCGATCTCGATTGATAAAGTCTACGCTCCGACCAGCGCCGATCCAACTCCAAAACCCTGAGAGCTTCCAGCTCGAACCGCAAAATCGTTTCGATTGCCTACCCAGCGACGTGGATGTGGATGAGTATGACGACGGGTTTGTGGCAGCTGTCCATTCAACTGGGTCAAAGTTCTTTAAGACCCAGCGGAAGAAAGGCAATAAGAGGCTCTCTGATCCAACTCTAAAACTCATGAAGGAAAGGAGTGAGTTGGTTCTACAATCCCCAGAAGATGCCGCATCATATCCCCGGCTCAACAGACAAATCTCCAAGTCGATCACCCGCGTCATACGCCAATTTAATACCAACCGGATTAAAGAGGCTATTGACCAGAACAAAGGCTCTAAGGTTTTTGCGAGAGATTTGTCTATTGGTCAGAGCTGGCTTGCGAAGCTGAAGACTGGGGACGGTAGGATCGTTTCATCCAAACCTGAGCTTTTGAGTGAGATAGAGAGCTTTTACGGACAGCTGTACACATCAACACGAAGACCCATATCCAATTTAGCTAACGACCCACGAGCTAAATTGACTCGACACCATACCGTAGATATACCGGACGTCAGCCTGTACGAGATTAGGATGGCTCTCAAACAACTCAAAAACAATAAGGCACCAGGCTATGACGGAATAACAGCCGAACTCTTAACCTTAATATCCAATATTGTACACCCTAACAGGGTATCATGTACCGACTAAGACTATTGTAAATGTAATACCATATTATGTACTGATGAACATGATAACAATGGAATAAATGAATATGAATATGAATATGAATATGAATATGAACTCCTGAAGGCGGGTGGGAAACCAGTCCTTAGGGCCCTTCAAAAGCTGTTTGATTCCGTCATCTTTAGAGGCAAAACGCCAAAGGCATGGAGCAGGGGTTTGGTGGTGTTGTTCTTCAAAAAGGGTGACAACACCCTGTTGAAGAATTACAGACCCATCACACTTCTGAGCCATGTCTATAAGTTGTTTTCGAGAGTCATCACAAACCGTCTCACATGCAGGCTTGACGACTTCCAGCCTCCTGAACAAGCCGGTTTCAGAAAAAGTTTCAGCACCGTAGAACACATATACACGCTCCGTCAAGTTATACAAAAGACCGACGAGTATAACTTGCCCCTCTGCTTAGCGTTTGTAGACTACGAAGAGGCCTTTGATTCGATCGAGACGTGGGCTGTACTACAGTCTCTCCAGCGGTGCCAAGTAGACTACCGGTACATCGAAGTGCTGAAGTGCCTGTACGAAAACGCCAATATGTCAGTTCGCCTTCAGGACCGGAACTCGAAACCAATTCCATTGCAGCGAGGAGTAGGACAAGGAGATGTTATCTCTTCTAAATTGTTCACCGCTGCACTGGACGATGTTTTCAAGGTTCTGGACTGGAGGGGATTTGGCATTAACATCAATGGCGAGTACATCACTTCGGTTGCCTTCGGTTTGCCGACGATATAGTAGTCATGGCTGAGACCATGGAGGACTTAAGTACTATGCTCGATGGTCTCAGTAGAGTCTCTGAAGATGTTGGTCTTAAGATGAACATCGACAAAACGAAGATCATGTCGAACGTCCATGTGATACCAACTCCAGTGAAAGTTAGAAACTCTACACTCAAACTTGTTGACGAATATGTATACCTAGGACAAACTGTCCAGCTGGGTAAGTCCAACTTCGAGAAGGAGATCAATCGTCGAATCAGACTGGGTTTGGCGACGTTCGGGAGACTACGCAATATCTTCTCGTCCAATATACCGCAGTGTCTCAAGTCGAAAGTCTTCGACCAGTGTGTGTTGCCAGTGATTACTTACGGATTTGAAACGCGGTCGTTCACTATGGGACTCATTTGGAGGCTCAGGAACACTCAACGAGCGATTGAGAGGGCAATGCTCGGGGTTTCTCTGCGAGATTCCATCAGGAATGACGAGATCCGCTGAAGAACGAAAGTGACTGACATAGCCCAAAGAATTACAAGAAGTTACAAAATTACACCCATTATCTTGTCTTATAAACTTAAATATGCCATTAATATCTGTAAAGTTTTATTATTATTATGACGCATGTCATTTTAGACCATTATTGTCCATATAAAAAAAATGTGTTTAAACATTAAAACGAAATAAGTTACTATTATTTATAAATGTTTTTAGAATATTTGTCTTAATGACAAATAATCCGCTATTGTACATAAGAAAAAAATAAAATCTTGATACTTTTTCTTTTGTGACTTTAATGCACATAAACAAATTCTTATTTTGAGTTACGACTCGATTTTATGCTGGCACAAGTCTAAGTTGTGTGTTTTTTTGAGTTTTTTTTGTATTGATTATACGGTTTATTAATTTTATTTTTGTTATTTCGCATTCTCAAATAAAAAAGGATGCTATGGCTAAAAGAAGATTTCCAATTGGTTTTTGTAATAAAAAGTTATGAGTAATTATTTTTTGTGTTTTTTTTAAAGCTCTCTCCTGAAAAAACACACATTTTGAGATACCGAGTTGTTTAAGATAAGCGTCGAAATGTTTACAGAATAAAGCCAATCAAAACTTTGATGGACCAATCACAACTGTTTTTAAATGGCGGTTAAGTTTTTATAGGTTGATATTAAAAATTCTTTACCGTGACGCATTGAAGAGGGGGTGACACTTGTCAACTAAAATTCAGGAGCATTGTTGAAGGCAATTTAGTATGGCGTGCGGCTTCCATGTTTTATTTGTTCGTAGGAACTATTCAACTAACAGTCTAACTACACCACACATATTGCACCACCCAAGAAAGTATAAATGGCTTCCTTAATGACATACTGTAGAGCATTCTAAATCCGATACCATATTCAGCATAAAAATCTCAATATGAATGTAAAACCAATTTGATAAAGTATTCTTGTAAAGGTGCAGACCAAACGAGCATTCGCTATTCTAACACCCTACTCTACGAAATTCGATCGTTACACAAAACGTGATTCGTTGATTTCGTAGAGTGGGGGATAGAATAGCGAATGCTCGTTTGGTCTGAATGCACCTTTACTCACTCACAATTTGGGTTCAGCCATTCATAAAAAGCATTCGCACTCAGTAGACCTACCGAGAACTCTAGAATTTGTAAAATTGGATCATCCGTCTCTTGCGCGCTAATGACGCCTTTGTTGAAGTAATAGACGCAAGTAATGCTCTAAATTCTCGGTTGATATGATGATGCTGATGAAACTATCGCAAAAATCAAAACTTGTGAGTGGTTAAAATATTAAATCTTTAGTTATATATCTGGGTGCTTAGACAAGTTGCCAAACGCTAACGCTTAAATCGTAGACGAAAGGTAGCTAACTGTCTTTGTCGCACTAATATCAAAGAGTGACTGAGAGGGAAAACTACGATACGCTACCAAGCACTAGCTATTGGCAACTTGGCTAAGCATCTTTTACATTTTTAATATTTTTAAGTTGATGGTAAAGTGCGTTGGGGTAAGTTGAAACACTTTTCTGATTGGGGAAAGAGAGAAAGTCGTCCTTCTGCTGGTAGAAGGAAAAGGTAGGTAGCGTTTTGTCTTACCCCATTTAACTGTTTCATTTTACCCCAACGCACCTTACTTCAGTCGAGTATTATTTCGAGTCATGCCTTTAAGGAAGTAAGACAAAGACTGAGAGAGACTAAGACCGAGTGGCCGAGGGGTACAGGCATCAGCCGCGAAAGCTGAGTACGTGGGTTCGATCCCCACCTCGGACGTTAGGTGATCTTGGTCGTTTTTCTTTGGTAAATCAATCAAATTTTCCATGTAATACCTCGGCGCAAAATGCACATCGTACCCATTAATCCGACCAGACAAAAATATTCAATGTATCCAAATAAAATCATGTCCATTAAGCAGCAGATCCCGTACCGATCCGCCCACTGTGTAATTTACTGTAATGAATTGGCGTCTACAATGAATGGCATTTCGTGCAAATAGTTGCGTCGCAATTTTCACGTTCTTTGCCTATGTGAACTGTTGGGTTTATTTTGTGTTGAATTAAAAAATATATATTTAAGAATAGTGAAATATCTTTAGTTAAAAATTTGTACAATTTATACACAAATTAAATCTAATTAGGCTAACCTATAAATATCTAAGATCGGTCTTTTGGCATTATACCATGATGCTAGCGGCTTTTCCTACTTTTAAAATACCTATGTACATGGACACGAATTCGCTCCTAAATAATAGGGCACCATCTTATTGCACTGAGACTTTTTGATGCTACTTTGTTTCTGTACTATTGTCATTCTCCGTAGCCTAGTTGGTAGTGACCCTGCCTACGAAGTTGAAGGTTCCGGGTTCGAATCCCGGCGAGGGCAAAATTTGTGTATTTATTTATCATAGATATTTGTTAATTGGTCATGTATGTCTGTGTATTTAAGTACCTATCTATTATATATATATCGTCGCCTGGTACCCACATCACAAGCCTTAATTGAGTTTACCGTGGGACCTAGGTCGATTTGTGTAAAGATGTCCAAAAATTGTTATTTATTTATTTATTCATTATTATTATTAGTATTTTTGCGGAGTAAGCTCACGAAGAAAAACTCATTCATTTATAATTTATTTGCTTTCTGGTTTTATAAATTATAAATAACAAAAACATCTTTATCGTTTTTGCTCTGTTATAATAAAAAGTATTATGATTTGTGAATTCTTTGTCAACCCTCCAAAAGCCGCCGTAACGAATCAGTCATTAGCATCATTGTATATTATCATTATAATCTCAATTATTCCCTAATAAATTACATTTTAAAAGAAAATAACGTTACTCAAATGGCAGATCTCATCAAACATAACTCCAGACCTTATTTCCTAACCCTCGTTAACTTTTTTACATTAAAAAAAACCAGTTACCAGTTAATAGCGGCAAGAAAAAATCCCTCTTAAACACACGAACCTTTCGTCATAACACGATACAAATTACGTCAAATCATGTAGATATTATTTTTTATGGGTTACTGGAGCACCATGTGGTAAATTGGAGTCCTAAGGAACAAAATAAACAACGAAACTACTAACTATGCCACACAGTTTGATAAAAAATTGGTCAAGCGTGAGATTGAATCGCGCACGAGGGGTTCCGTAAGATTCTGTGAATATTTGAAGCATCTACACCCGTTGCAGTTATGTAGTTCAAATACCAACAACACTTAAAAATAAACAAACAAATCAAATTAAATGCGCACATAAACGCTAATTCCGAGTAGGGTTAAACTACACCACTGGCCCGAAAAGGAGTTTTAAAATTAATTCCAGCAAAAAACTCGGCTCAATAAAAAAACACATCTTCAAAATCACTTTTATTGTTAAATATTTTTTTGATTCTGTTTTTGCATTGTTTGTTATTAGCGACAATAAAAGTACAAATTATTTGTGACAAGTCCAACTGTCTAATCTATCACGATTCATGAGAATCATGAGATACAGCCTAATGACACACAGGCCGTGTTTAGGATTTTGCCATAGTAATGTTTTATGTAACATAGTAACATTATACTATGCCGTCACAACACGACCTAAAGAAACATTAGACAATACGAAATAAGAATAGCATGGCTGTAAGAATACAATTGTCACAACCCCAACTCTTCCTGCGGGAGTCGTAAGAGTCTACTAAGGGATGTAAGTGTCACTGACCATTCTTTGATATATTTTTTTAGAAGACTGATGATGGGCAGCAGCGTCACCATAGTGGACACATTACTACTGCGATCGCCAATCCGCTTGCCCAGCGTGGTGAATAATCACCACGCCTATAAGGGCATTTACCTCCTAATGCGTGTATATATACGCATAGTTAATAGGAGAGGCCTAAGTCCAGCAGTGGACTGAGATAGGCTAAGAGAAAGATTATGTTATATACATACATGTATATAACATAATGTTTCTCTTTTTGACACTCTAGTATTCTAACACATTGTCCTTGTTACACTTGATTTTATAAAAACGTGTAACAGAAATAACGTCCAAGTCGTCCAATGTTAGAGCAGCATTTCATAGGGAACCTTATTTTTTATAAAAAAGGTAATAGCCCTAAAAATGGGTGTCGCGCGTCTTCAAATTGTCGATTCGAGGAAACTAGTTTAGATAAGTTTTTGGTATAAATCTCCTTTTAGACGGCCTAAGATTATAAATACAATTTTTGTTGCTAAAGTTCAAAGGATGAATAAAGTTCATTGCGTAAGTTGTCATGAATACAGCAAATATTGCATGCTGTTTTTTTTTTAACAAAAGTTATTAATTGTGTTTCAACTATATCAAACGGTTGAAAAACTATATATTAAGTCGCCTGGATTACTAGATGATATAATGTCTGATGACACCTATTGAAATAGTTTAAAAAATGCATATTTATTTAAGTAAATTTTACTTGCAAATTGATCAGATTTGTACGTTTTATTTATAAACTGACATAGCGATCCGATTAAGATATGTCCTGCAGATTTCGTGGCAATAAAAATCCTTTTTATTATACACCTATTTAAATCTGATTGATTTTTATTACTAATTTTGGAACGTGACAGTCATTATCGCTTTGGATATTTTATAGTTTTAGTGTTATAGCATAATTATTGTGAGCAATTAAATTTTTAATTTTAATTAAAAATGTTCATGTGAAATGAATTCCACAAATTTTAGATATCTGCAAAACGCACCTTTTACACATATTATATCTTTTAAATTGATACTGCTGCACCGAACAAGAAATATGAATTGAAATTAAATATCGCGAAGAAAAATTTTGCTTAGGTATCTATCTATACTCTAAATAAATCATTAAAATATAGATTGTAAGCTTAAATATATACTAAAGTAGGTTCTAAGTTTAGAAGCGAGTTTAAACTAATAGTACGGTCAAATCGTACATTAAACTCGCAAAACATGTAGTAAAGCTGCATTTTTGGTATGTTGTTTAGACACCATAGGGCACTATAAAACCACATTTTGCAAGCAAAAAAAAGTTGTGCTAGTTACGTAGTACGTGAAAAACTGCGAAATTTACGGTCATTTTTCAGTTTCTGATTTTTATTAAAAAAACCTTACGTTTTTTGACATTATATGTTGGGAAGCGTTTAAAGATTAATAAATTTCCAACAAGTTGAGCTAACATGTATTACCGTAGGTCTTATAGTTTTAGAGATTTGCGACTTCTTAAAAGTACTCTTTTTTGTAAACGAACGGTATTTTGAGTTTTCCTAACAATTTCGGCTTAATATCGCCGCCTCACCTAATTATGCTACGAAAAACATGCAATAATGACCTTATAGCGCACTTAATATTCTTTCGTTAAAGGGTAAAATCATGTCAGCAAACTTTGTAATTGAAAATAAAAACGCGTAATTCAAAAGGCAGTGGGCCCGCTTTCTAAGTTTTTCATACAAATCGCAAGTCGTGTTGCAAAGCTGCAATTTTAGTATATTATATAAGCCCTATAAGGACGTACAAAAATGTATATTACAAGAAAAACAAAAAAGGAATTTCGGCATAAGACGAAAAAAACTGAAAAAATATTGGACTTCTTTTACTTTTTGACGTTTAATTAAGAAACTATTATCTTTTTGATACTAATTGCTACAAAACTTGAAAAGAATATTAAATTTAAAAGGATTTGAGCTACCTTGCATTACCCTAAATTATATAGATTTAGAGATACGACATTTCAAAATGTGCCCTTCATTAAGTTAAGAAAATAATTGCATGTTTTGAAGCCTCGTATACCCCCAACTATAAGACTTACAGTAATTGTTATCGGCTCAATTTGTTCCAAATTTAATGTAGTTGTTATCTACAATTACTTTTTTTTTCTTAGTGCGAACGTTTTGCTAATATTTAGTGAATAGCTTTAACGTAACCTAAAATTTGTTTAATTTTTGATAAAAGGGCACTTTATGAAATGTCGTATCTCAAAATATATATAACTTACGGTGATGCAACGTAGCTCTAATCCTTTCAAATTTAATGTTCTTTCTTAGTTTTATAGCAATTAGTATCAAAAAGATAATAGATTTTTAGTTAATCGTCAAAAACTAAAAAAAGTCCGATTTATTTTCCGTTTTTTACGTCCTATGCCCAAACTATTTTTTTGTTTTTCTTTTAATATGCATTTTCGTATATATCTATAAGGCCTTTATAATATACCAAAATTGCAGCTTTGCAACTCGACTTGCGATTTGTATGAAAAACTTAGATAGCGGGCCTCCTGCCTTATGAATTTCGCGTTCACACTTTCAACTACAAAGTTCACTGACCTAATTTTACCCTTAAATTAAAGAATATTAAATGCGTTATAAGGTCATCATCGCATGTTTTTCGTAGGATAATTAGGTGAGGCGATATTAAGCCGAAAATGTTAGCAAAACACAAAATTTTATCTAGTTTACAAAAAGGAGTAGTTTTTAAAGTCTCGAATCTCTGAAACTATAAGACCTACGGTAATGCATGTTAGCTCAACTTGTTGGAAATTTATTAGTCTTTAAACGTTTAATAACATATGATATCAAAAAACGTAAGGTTTTTTAAATAAAAATCAGAAACTAAAAAAATGGCCATAAATTTCGCAGTTTTTCACGTACTACCCAGCTAGCACAACTTTTTTTTGCTTGCAAAATGTGGTTTTATATTGCCCTGTGGTGTCTAAACAACATACCAAAAATGCAGCGATACTACTTGATTTGCGAGTTAAGGGTAAAATTATGTACGATTTGACCGTACTATAATACAACCAAACCAAAATATAATAATACAATAAAAATTGTTTTGTCACTCCGAAAGTACCTAAAAAAAAAATTTAAACTGTTTATTTCACACAAAGGTTCATTTATATTTTTTTAGGTACACAAAACTCTAATCTAATAATTATTTATGTTGTGATTATACATATTCGTGTTTTTTGTTTTGTGCAGTAGGAAGGAATGACATGTTCGTCTTTTCTAGTCATAAAACTCCTATATAATTATAATAATACTCGTAGTGAACGGATGGCCTCTATTTTTCTTACACTCTGGATAACTTAAAGCCCCAAACTAGAAACAAAGTAGCTTCTGTTTGGTATTTAATGGTTGCGTGGCGCGCAGTAATTACGCACTGATGCAGCGTCGTGCGTGAACGGATTGACGCTAAGTGCAGCCGATTATGCAACCGCTGCTAAGGTTATACAGGTATCTGTTAGGATATTTTATACCACGGCCGTCACAAACAAGCATACAAGCCATTTTATTTCAAAGTTTCCCCCCAATACCCCCTCCCCCCCATACGTTGACTGAGCTGCATTAATAACGAAAACAGAAAAATATCCACTCATTCAGCTAGAATTCAAATTATGTACCTGTAAAATATGCCGAAATGCTAACAGAATTCATGTTAGTTACTCCATACACACTCGGTCAAAAAATATGGTTCGGGTTTAAAATTTTATAGAAAACACTGTAAACACGCTAATTTCAAATACAATACAAATAAATATGTATTTTTTTTAATGTTTACAGTATAAGTGGAATTCAATTGTATTGAATTTTCCGTGTATTTTTCATAGAATCCAAAAATATGTAAATTCGTCAGATAACTCCGTGGGTATAAAAAATAAAAATTGCAATACCTAAAATTAAAAAACCTAACGTTAAATAACCTACTTTCAAAATACCTAAAATTTAAATGTCTAATGGTGTTTTGACCTAAAATCAAAACGTAGAAAGTTTAAAAGGTTGTCTATTATAATGTCTTTAATAAAAAACAGTACCTAACGTAAACTTACCTACGTCCAAAACCACTAAAATACCTAATACCTAAATATCAAAAGCCAAAAAAAGCTAAAATGGGAACCGGTCGACGAACGACTAGTTCTGCTCTGAGGTATAAGAGGTACCTAACGAACCTATCCAGGTGAGAGTAAGAGAAGTACAGGTGTAGTGAGAAATTACTTGCCTTCGGAAACGTTCGTAAACACATACTGTTTTAGGCAGTGTCACCGAGTCTGACTGAAGTAGCATGACAGCTATTACTGTCAGTCTCAGTGAGATAGACTGAAACAGCATGACGTTGACGAACGTTTCCGAAGGCAAGTCATTTCTCACTACATCTGTACAATTATTGATGCGGTGGACTTCGTTCCCCGAGCCTCTTTATATTCAGTTTTCTATAAATTTTTGTCGGTTTTCAAAACACTCTTTAATTTTGCCTCCTCAATTGAGTGTAATAATCTTTTTTTTACACAGGAAAATGGCAATATAAACTGTTTCTAAAAAGAATATGGTAATTTAAAACTAGAGTATGAGCCATTGAACCCGTCAGTATATTCTATGAAAAATTGCACCGTATTTCTTGTGAGCTTGTGACCCGTATTAGGTATTTGTCTGCGAGTGTAGTACAGTCAAAGACAAAATAAGGTGTATACAAAAATGTTCATAAATATGTCCCAGTGCACTCTAATTCTGTGTAATAAGAACGTCGTACCTAACATATTTATGAGCGAATTCTTTCGAGACTTATTTTTGCGAGAGTAGGCGAGCCTTGCGAATAAAACCCACTACGAGTATTTACCTACAGGTAAAATATCGCCTAAAGTAGCCTAAACTTTCTTTTCAAATTCATACGACGGCAACTATTTTAGTAATCTAGTGTCCAAATATAATACAGACTAAAATAATGTAAAAGGCATAGATAGTCAAATGACAGCCTCACTGGCCCTGTTACTAGAACGAGTTTGATGTAAAATATTCAACATTTCACGAACTTTAGATTGGAATTCTAGCTACTTTAATAGGAATTTATGAGTGTTACAAAGTCTGAAAGTCAGCTGGATTCATTTAATATTTATAAATTGAGTTAAACATTATTGGAACTTTAAACAGAATTATTAACTGCATAAGTTTAGATTTAGATTGAAGTTATTTGGTTGACAGTAGATATAATAATTGACAGGTATATCAAGACGGAGAGCTGATTTTTATAAGTCCCGGTGCGTTAGCGTTAGCGTTAACCGGTGAGGGCATTATTTGTGTATTTATTTTTCACATCGTGTCTATACGGGCGAATATTTTAATGGCGATTACTATCGGAACTACCTACTTACCTGTTTACATAATATTGTTTTACGAAATTAAGGTTTTTTTTTCATACAAAATAATTGAACACGCAATGTGTTGCATCCACTGCTAGCCACATTAATTAACGTCAACATATAAGTATCTACGAGTGTCATGTTAGTTACTCGGCATACATTGCTGCTGGGTTGTACTTCAGAAAAATCATTACACCTACATAATTAACAACAAAATTTAACAAAATTATTATCATATACGATTCGTAGGATCAGATAATATAGCTGGATTAATTATTCGCCCGTATATTTAACACACGCTGTATTTATTCCTTGGTCATGGCTGTCTAAGTATTAAAGTATAGGTATGTATATATCTATTGTACATATATTATCTTCGCTTGGCACCCACGTCACAAGCAGCTTGCAGCAATTGCAGCAATTGAGCTTACCGTGGGACCAGGTCGATTTATGTAAGAATAGTCCCATATTTATTTATTTATAATTGTGGGCGCTACACATGACATTACCCCATAACAAGAAATCCGTCAATATAAGCTTTTGATTTTATAGAATAGAATAGAATACGAGTAGAATAGAACAAATTTTTATTCACATTAAGCACACTTTAAAGAACAGCAAAAGTAAATACAATGGAAACATTATCTAAGTTAAAATCTTCATTGTCTAAAGGTGCGTTTAAACCAAAAGAGCATTCGCTGTTCTAGCGCCCGTTCTACGAAATCAACCAATCACGTTTTGTGTACCGATCGAATTTCGTAGAATGGGAGGTTAGAACAGCGAATGCTCTTTTAGTTTAACCGCACCTTAAGTTAAAAAGTTTATCCGTCTGTTTTACTCTTTTCTCAACCAGTCTATCTCCACAAGTCACAGTCGGCCATTGTTTCTCAATTCGTCACTTTGCGCAAGCGCGACGGATTAATTGCCATATCACAATGACGTCATCGATCATCCATGACAGTTACGCAATGTGACGACAGTCGAAGAATTGATCTGGTTTTGAAATCTTGAGCCGTTGAGTGGACGGTAAGTCAGCTGGTCCATTGGATGCAATTCGGATAAGGTACACTCGGGTAAGATTGGACTATTTTTCGATGAGTTGAAAGGAAGTCACAAAAAAATCATAAATTTATTCTCACTGCAGATGTATGATGTACGTGATAAAAAATAAATCAAGCTTTCAATATAAATTTACTTGATGCCGCTCAACCGAATAGTTTAGGAGTAATCGACACCTAGACTTGCACATTTTTTTTTCAATACGCACCTCACCGAAAATCTTCTTGGCTAAGATCGAACTAGTATCTAATTTCAACTCTAAAGTAAGGAGAAGAAGGTGCATAGATTTCTGTTAAAGATCGGATCTCCAAAAATTGTTGAAAAAATCACTTTTTTTTAAACGTTCATAGCTCACGAGTGATGCGGCTGAGGGGTTGCTGCATACTAGTGAGAGGAGCGGGGTGAAATGGCGTCATGCATAATATTGCCAGTGAGGAAAAAATACTACTATTTTAGTAGTTATTGGGGTCATCCGATCGTACATTAGATCCGATCTTAGCCGGATTTACTTTACCAAAATACCCCTTATATATACTGTTTCAAAAATACCCCTTATTCATAAACTTCTCTTAACTTAGGCCAGCCGCACACCCTGTAAGTTCTTACGTAAGTTATAGGGACGGAGCTATACTAGGAATGAGAGGTGAATATCACTATCCCATTCCTTAGTATAGCCCCGTCCCTATAACTTACAAGTGTACGGCGGGGGCTATTTCTCGAAAGTGTGTAACTTGTAATACAAGCGGAAGTCCTTATCTAATTAAAAGTGTCAAAAAGATACTTCCACTTGTATTACAAGTTACAAGTTTTCGAGAAACGGGCCCATTGCCTTATAGTTGTCGATTTCTAAGTATGAACTTTTGACAGTTATAGATTAATCCTTATTAATATGAGGGTAAGACTCACCATTTTTCTGATAGTCTTAACGTCACATATATAAGGCTCATTTCTAAACTGTCAAATGTTCAATCTTAGAAATCGGCAACTATACATGGTGCCCACGAGGAAAGGGAAAAAAATCAACAGCGGATTTATGACCAAATTTGAAGTTAAAAATGTCATATCGTCCTATTACTGCAAATACCGACTAAGTAAAAAAAAGTGATTTTGAGATAATGCGATTTTAATGTTTGGAGGTATATCTTTACATAAAAAAATAAGATATGTACAATCTGTATTTAGAATTTTATAGCCTATATTGTCTAGTTTACTATCTAATCGTGAAAATTATTCAGTCTGTATTTGATTGACAATAAATATGCAATTTTAATAAAACAGTCGCAAACTTAGTTGCTTTTTCCTGTAGAAATATATTTTTGTTTATTTCTCTTATCAATACATCTAGAACAACATATTCCTTTGATTAAGCTTTGGTTGACATGTACGTTTCTTATAAATCACAATATGATAAAAAAAAGTCTCAGATTTTTAAGTTATTACAAAATTTACTAAAAATCCACAATGACTTAATCGGTTTTATCTGTAGGAAATCTAGAAGTGTCTTCGTTTAAGTCTCAAATCTTCAAATTATCATCACTAATCACAGTATTTTATTGACAATAAAGCATTTGGAAGCCTCCTAACCCTTAATAATACATAGTTTTAGGTTTTGTGGGAAAAACACGAAATAAAAAAAATTAAAAAACAACGAACTTCACCAGTTTTTGTTGATATCTCATAAACGACTGAACTGATTACGTTAAGATTTATAAAAGAATATCTCAAAACTATACACCTTTAAATAAAAATAAAAAAATGCTAATCGGTTCAGGCGTCTTCGAGTAATCGCATCATATACTTACTACATCTACTACGCTCGCTCAGCAACTCTGCCAACTCGAACTCGAAAGCTAGACCTCCGAAACTAAATAACACCATAATGTATGACTAAGGATGTTACTTTTCATTTTTTAATTACACATAACAGTAATAATATACCTAAGTAGTATTTGTACACTTGATAACCGGTAGTCATACATTATTGAAAGTTTTGTTAGGAAAAATAAAGCCAAATTCCCTTTGGTCCGTTATCGTAATTATGGTTTCGTAGTTACCTACGTAAGAAGAATTATTTTTCACCGTTTCGTAATTGATTACCAAAGCGGAATTTAATTTCTGCATTCGTAATCTGTTTCGTTGTTGACTACGAAACAGGAATTTATTTTTCTTTTTTCGCAGTCATTTGGCTGCGAATCGAGAATTATGTTTCACTGTTTGGTAATTCATTATCAAAAGAGAATTTATTCCTTTTTAGTAATTGAGTTTCGTAGTTACCTTGGATAAAATATGTTTTTGCAGGTTGTAACTGAGTTGTCTACAAAATGGAATTTGTTGGAGTTTCGTAATTAATTTATTCAGTTTTGCGATTAATGAAACCATTAACGCTAAGTAAATTCTAAATGAAATAATTGAAATCGGAACTTTCATAGCTTTTTGTATTTCCACAAAATGGAATACAATGAATTCAATATAGTTTGTACCAAATAATTAAAACGTAGTGATGCCTTTTTTCTTTTGTTGGTACATAATTATGTACTAGGACTTTCAATACCGGTATTTTTAGATTACTAATACCGCGATCCCGGTATTGAAAGTCTTAATATGTACCTACCCAATAAAATAAAAGTTGTCTTATGAAAAAAAAACATGACAAATTATGACATAGCATCCAGCAAAAGATTAACAATATACAAGGTGGCCAAAAAACCTCTCTGGCAACGGAAATACACTTATTTTATGGCCTGCTCTTTAAGGCATGCTCTGAGGGCGGCCTATGTCCAGTAGCAGTGGAAATCTATCGACTAAAAAATATTATGGAAAATGGCTAAACGAACAAAGATCTCAAAACAGTATCAGGAAGTTTATGAACATTAACTAGTGCAGTAAATTCTTTTTTCGTAATCAATTATGAAATAAAAAAAGTAAATATGTTTTGGTAATTAACTACGAAAGAAGAATTAGTAAGCAATTACGAAAACGGAAAATAAATTCCGCTTTGGTAATCAATTACGAAACGGCGAAAAATAATTCCTCTTACGTAGCTAACTACGAAACCATGATTACGAAAACGGACCAAAGGCAGTTTCCTTTTTCCCCGGGGTGAGTCTAACGAGTTTTCTACTCGTTGCACTCATTTTTATTATCAGGGCCCGTAATTTTCATGCCAATGACATCAATTTGACGTCACGCTCCATTTAGGGTGATCCGAAATAGTTTTATTGATAATTATTAATCATTAGTCATCAATCATTTTAATCATGTACAAATAGCTTCAAAAGTAGTATATTTACACGTAAAATAAATAATACCTACTTGATACGTGATCCATTAGTAAATCTATGTGATTTGTTTCCATACATACATTTTATTTAATGATATTGTTAACACATTTCCATAATTACGTAGAAAACGGAATTCCTCTTTAACGTAAAGCACGTATCAACTAGGTATTATTTATTTCACGTGTAAACAGACTACTTTTGAAGTTATTTGTACATGATTAAAATGATTGACGACTAATGATTAATATTTAACAATAAAACTATTTTGGATCACCCTAAATGGAGCGTGACGTCAAATTCATGTCATCGGCATGAAAGTTACGGGCTGGTTATTATAAACTAGCGCTAAAATAGTCTTTTACACGATTTTTTTAACAAACATTACGAGAAACAACAACCTGTGACATCGGCGCGTGAGTCGCAACTGAGTGAAGTTACTACGGCGTGAAGCTCGTACGCGCACATAATTGGTTTCTCCTGTAGAGATTTACGTCAATATTGAAATAGAACTACAAGCAAAAGCAACTAAGTCGCTTTTAAATTTTTTGGCAGTATGATATTGACGTTGTTTGTAAACAATTATCTACTGGAAAAACATGCTAAAGGCATGTAATGTGTTCAACCTGTCGTAAAATAAATAATTTAATAGAATCATTTTCATGCTAAAACCAAATAAGTATATATAATATTTTTTGGTACAACTTAAAATGGGAATGTATAAATGCAAATAAACACTATGTACCATTAACAGTTTTTACTTGGCGGAGAAAGCATAAAGTTTTGTATTAAGTTATGTATATCAGATTTTGGCAGTGAATATTTCAGTAAAATGACGTTTAAGTAACTTTATCTAAAAGCTATCTTTGGAACGGAGAGTCGTATCAAAACATGGGTTTTACTAGATTGTAGTCCTTGAAATTCTTATTCCAAAGGCATAAAAAACACGATTTCGTGAAAAAGTCACTTAGTCGGTATTTGCATTAATAGGACGATATGGAAGTTTTCTGGATTGAGTCTATTTTAAGAGAAAATTTGATTTTTTCCTAAAACCGTTTTAGCCCGTTACGCTGTATTTAACATTTTTTGCATCTTTTAGTTAAGTCTCAGGAATATGCTGTTGCAATTTTTTCCTTTCCTCGTGGGCACCTTGTATATAGTAAGCTAAGTATTGTGTGTCCCTTTCGCTCTTATATACATATTGGTAAGACCGAAAGGGATAAACAATACTTAGGAGACATTTATGAATAAGGTGGCTAACCTTTACGAATTAATGACAGTATTAAGAGTAATTCATCATCATCATATCAGCCGAAAGACGTCCACTGCTGAACATAGGCCTCCTCCAAAGATTGCCACAATGACCCGTCCTGTGCCACCCGCATCCATCCATTCTTTAATTAGGAGGTAGGTATTTAATATTATTATCAAAACGAACAAAAGTAGTGAGGACAAATTAATATATTATAATTAATTTATTAAATTTCATTCCCTTTATGACTCAATATATTCAAATAAAATGAATAGGAGGTAGCAGAACTACTATTTGACCGGATTATATTCAACCGAGTTACCTACTTATACAGTTAGTCAGATAACTACTTGCAAATCTATCTTACTTAACATTTATGCCACTGTCAAGGCAGTTATTAATCAGTTCGGTAAATGTCACATTTACATGAAGGCTTATATTTGCAGGATACATTGAGTTAATATTAATCTATTTTGCTATTTGTTAAGCTTTTAATCTATTTTTCATCACACCTGTTCGGTAAGTGCGCCAATGCGCTGCAGCGATGCGCGCCGTAGATGCCTCATTACACCCTAGGGCTGTCAAGGATTTTAATACAACATTACATCGCACTAGCACGGCGCGCGCCGCGCCTAGATTTCATCCCTGATTTTGAGAAATGATTTAGACCATTTTAGAGTAGTTTTGTGAAAATATATTATTTTATTTACTTTTTTTGCCTCACAGGTGTGATGATAAACTTGAGAATCGTCAACCAAATATACATGACTGGGTGAAGGCTTTTAAGCGCAATTTATTTATAGGGTGATTTTTAATTACCGTTTAAATTTTACAGGGTTAATTCTGAGATCATATTGATTAGCTTTTACGAGAAAGAAAAATCTGAAGTTCTATACAAACTCTGAGATACTAGTAGGTGGAAATGTATGGAACATCAGATTTTTTTTCTGGAATTGGATGTCCGTCCCATAGTAAAAGTTCACCTATATGACCTCAGAATTAACCCTGTAAATTTCGAACGGTGAATAAAAAACTATTATGTTTAAATTTTAATGTTAATGTAATCTAGCAAATTTTTGTTTTGTGCTAATAAACATTTCTTATTCTTTCTTATATCCAAAAAAGAGAAGACTCGCTACTGAGGCTGACAAAATGAATGCCTCAAGTTTTAAAATATATGATTGAATATCACAATAAACATAAACATCGCTCAAACCATCATTTAAATGTAACCGGTAATGATATATGTAATGGGGTTCTCACACATTCAATCCCTGATTATAATGATCGTGAGCAATTGATTTTCTAATCGTATCAGACAACACTACAATTAACATAGTAATGCAAATTAATAGACTCTTTCTGGCTGCTTATCACCGTAAATGTGTGTTTATTTAGACGTAATTTATTATTTTTAATCATTTAAGGGCCTGTTTCACAATCTCCAGTTAAAGCTATCTGTCAGATAAAAATAACACGCTCTCTTTATTCTTCCAGGTGAAAGAAAGAGATAGTGTTATTTTTTATCTGACAGATAGCATTAACTGGAGCTTGTGAAACAGGCCGTAAATCTAACGTAATTAAAGACCGAAGTGCTGGCGACTTCTTCGCACAACGCATCAGTTTTGAGATACAGCGACGAAATGCACTACAGTCTTTTTTCCTAACCGAGAGCTAATGGTAAACATCATCTGCTATGCTATTCTCTTATTCACACATTCGACGCTGTGTTCGTCAACGAGCTCGACGTCGAGACAGCCTTGTCTAAAATCCTAGCTGTTTTATTTGACATTAGGAATCGAGGCTGTGAGCGAGGTTGTGGGCGAGTTCATCGCTGTTTTTCGTTAGAGAATACGAAGTTCGTACATTAAACGTCAAACTCTCGACGCAGTGTTGTTACAGCTCATCGTCGCCGAGCACTAGTGTCGTTTAAAGTACATTAGTGAATACCATTTTTAGGCTCGACGCTGCCGCAGCGCTGACACAGCGCTGACAGTAAGGCGGTTTCCTTAGTGAATAACATAACGAATAACACTGCTGATATTTCGTAGGTACATAAGTTCCAAACTAACTGCAGCTATGAGCCAGAAAGAGCCCACGACGACCCCAGAATTTTATTGAAAGTCGAATGACTTTTATACACCTGCGTATTTTTTAATAATAAAAAAATATATCGTGTACTATTCTGACACAAATGGAGTTATTAACTAAATATGATTATTTTTAGTACATTATTTGCCCATACACTTTACGTACGACATTTAGTAAATATGTTTTAGTACACTATTTGCCTATATAACTGTCATTGCATAGGCAAATAATGTACTAAAAATACTCACATAGGACTTATTGCGAGAAATGAGTTACATAACTGCCGCAATATTAAACTTGTATTTGTATTTAGATAAAAAGTGGGTGGTCGCTGGTTGTGGTTAAAAATTTAACTCTTTTTTTTAATAAAAAAAATCCTTAGACTGATTTTGATAGACTGAACAATGACCGAGTTCTTAGATGTAATCAAATCGTAGCCAAATTCACGCGAAGCAGTCATCGCTCTATTTACACGCGGGCTAACCATTCGCTCTACATTTCAAACAAAATTACACACAACAGATCACCAACGTCAATCACTTTGGTTAATGGACGCGATCTTATCTTTACCCTTACTATATTTTCGTTTGCAGTGACATTGCTATCGAAAAAAAACAAAAAATTTCCGAAATCACCCGACACTTCGGTAGTTTTAATTTGTCATATCAAATATTTAAATTTACTTTCCTCACTTGAGAGCGTAAATACAAATGTAAGTATAATGGCGGTATTCTTGTCAATTTTAAAACTATACCAACTGTATCACATTTAACAATTCTAAGCTCTGTTTTAATCATGTAAAACATGACTTATTAATTTTGTTAATTTGCTTGAAAGAGTTATTGTAATTCAACCCTATGTGCAATAAACTTCGCGATAGCGATTACTGGCACTTGTAGCGTAGTGACGGCAGTAAAAATACATAGTGCCAACTCTTCCGTCGTAAGAATCGACTAGGGATTGAAGTGTACTAACCATTTTATTGAAGATCGATGGAGGGCAGGAGCGTCATCGTAATCGACACAATACTGCGATCGCCAACCCGCTTGCCCAGCGTGATGATTATGGGTATTACCTCCTAATGCATCCGTATATAGGCCGTGTGGTGACGGCAGTAAGAATACATTTGTCACCACCTCAACTCCTCCTGCGGGTGTCGTAAGAGTCGACTAAGGGATTGAAGTGTCACTGGCCATGATTTGATAAAAGATTGATGATGGGCAGCAGCGTCATCATAGTGTACACAATACTGCGATCGCCAATCCGCTTGCCCAGCGTGGCGATTATGGGCATTTACCTCCTAATGCGTTTAATACGCTTAATATGAGAGGCCTACGTCCAGCAGTGGACTATCATAGGCTGATGATGTGCATCCATATGAATATGTAATAGGTTCTCCTAGGCCTCTACGTTCAGCAGTGTACTGAGATAGTTTGATGAAATGATGAACAAACTAGTCGTAAGGGTAATGGCGACTCTTAGTTGTCAGCGGGCCAGCGATACAAAGAGGCTCATTGAAAAATTATGAATTTAAAGCAGTAGCGACGCCACGAACCGACGGCCAAATACTGACCTGCAAAGTTTGTTGGGCAGTCAAACCTGGGTTTATGGCCCCAGGCACATTTAGGCTGTCATTAGGCTTGTATGTTTTTGTAACACCATGAATAATAAAATAGGGACCACGATAAGTTTAGTGAATCTGGTGAATCCATGATGAATTGATGATTGAGTATATTTATCGTTTGTCCTAAAATATGTCATTCTAATTCGCGATAATATATAAGGTCCTAATTTATTAGATGCAGATATTTTTACAGCTGATAATACTTGGTCTCTGGAGTATATTAAACCGTGAAACATTATAGCTTTTATGATGTTTTTTTGGAGAAAACGGAAAAACAAATTTGCTACGTAAAAACACCCTGTTTATGTGATTATTAAATGAAAACTCATTGAACAGATTCTAGTACCTCGTTTACGTACCACTCAACTGGAACTGGCCACTTCACGTCGATAAATTAAATACTTAAATGTCAATGTCATGTTATTTTCCGTTGGATTGTGTCGTTTGATGACATGACAGACAGTGTTATTGTGACATGTGATAGATACTGCACATGATGATTTTTTTTAGACAAAATTATAATTATTTTTTTGTTAGGAAAATTAAATCAAAAAAGTTACATGAAAAGATTTCTTAATTTATATTTAAAGTTAATTATTTTAATGTAAAGTATCATGTGTTAAAATATCTGCAACTAATAAATTAGGACCTTATATACATACTATAACGCCGTGAAAACAACTACTTTTTCCCTTACGTGACTCTATAATAGCTAACCTAACAAAAAGTGCTAGTTGCTAAGAATCACTGTGATCTTAAAACTTTGATACAATATTATTACACCGTAAGTTAAAGTAAGTTTCCTAATTTCATTTCAAAAGTCTTAAAAAGGCTGTCCACGTGTCTTTACGTGATGTTTCCGTGGAATACCTCTGGATGATAGAATCCCAATAGGCCTGAATACAATAGTACATTACATCAGAGGCCGGGAAAATGAGGATTTCCGGCCAAGTTGGTATAGCCGGATAGGTAACGAGGCCGTTTTCATGCCGAGGCATGTGTAGTGCTTTTCTCAAACATATAAAGAAATACAAAAAAGATAATGACAATGTTGTCGAAATAAAAAAAAAGTTACTTTGCAGGCCTAGGCTCGAAAAGTGTTAGGAAATTCCATTTCCATCCCAGTGAGCTACTGTACCCTAAGAGCGATACTTCCGAGTCTATTTTAAGGAACGTAAAGACAATATTTCATTGCATGTTTGAGAAAAATAGTGTCCCATTTACCGAGGCCACACTGCATACTTCGCCTCGCCTCAGCACCGTTAACAAGCAAGATATTAATCATAATTCCCACTGACGCGACCCGCTCAAGTGTTTTAGACGACCGCCATTATCTCCGCCGACTTTCGAATGTGATCTACGGTGCAACATAGTCGGGAATTGCCTGCGAAACATGCGTATACCTTTAAAGGTATCGATAGTGTTGGATCAAACTCGATTCAATGTTCGAGTCGAGACCTTTATCGAGTCCTTTAAAAAAACCTGAGTAATATTTTTGTTGTCTTGAAAACAAAAGAGGATGCCGTAATTATAGCGTAGCGTATTTTCATACAATACTGGTATTCGATTTTAGTATCCCGGTTTATAATGTAAATGTCGGCAATTTATTAAAAAAATCTGTAAAATAATAATGAACATCCACAGTCACAGATACAAACTAAAGTATGGTCTATATTGATTTATTGAAACTATCACGATTTTTCCTATTATTTTAAGAAGTAATGGGATTAATTGCGTTACCTAAGGGTATTTAGTAATTATTCTGACGTTTCGGGTATGACGTTACACCCGCACACAGACTGGCGAAATTACTTCATCACCTGTGTGCGTTTTTGAGAAACACCAGAAAAAAGTGTACCTACTTGTTTAAATAAAGCATGTTTTTATTTATATGTGGGTCAAGTAGACAATCAAATAAATATAATATGTGTCCTACCTACATGTGTCCTACCCAAATTACGTCTTGCCTCAATATTCTTTTTTACTCTACTCTAGACAAATTTCCAATTGATTTGGCTAATTTTAACATAATGCATAATTTGGGCACGAGGATACACAATTATTTGACAAAGGCATATTAGAATAACATGTAGCCGATGTCTACAAATGAACTCGACTCTTTAAAGAAGACAATTTACCAACACTAGGCACTCGAGTATTTACCATCGCTAAAACATCGATCGTAAAATGAACCGCGTATAATAAACGAATTACCTGTGATGAAAATTGGATAATGCTAGTTCCCATACAAGTAGGTATTTTATCAATCACGCAAAGCAAATAAGGCTCGATTGGCGCCACAATACGCACAATGATATATTGATGAATTATCGTACAGTTATTTTATTGACACAGTATAAAAAGCGCGGTTGTAAAAAAATCATTAGTTTCTATTGATCGGGTTGATTGACAGCCGATTTTGGTCAGTTGCAATTTGTATGGTTAGCGAGCTTCGCATTCCAATAGCTACTGAGGAGTCGATTAATAGATGAGCCAGCTACATTTAGAGTTTCAAGACGCTGGAGGTTCCGGGTTTATTTTTATAGGCATTATTTTTGTATTACCTTGGTCGTGACTGTTTATGTATTGAAGTATCTTATCTAAACGAGTATGTTAGGTAGTAGTAGATAATTGAGCTTACCGTGAGACTAGGTTGATTTGTATAAGAATGTCCCAGAATATTTATTAATTATTTATTTTAAGCCTAAAAAAAGACAAACACAGAATAAATAAGAGCAGAAGTGTCATTGTATGCTAGTTAAATCTATTGTTTCGTATCGTATAACGTAAAAAAGTCTATAACGTGCGACCAAAACTAAGTACAAGTATTCTTATCTTAACAGTAAACTCTCTGTAAACAGAAGCACCCAATATTTTTCAGATCGTTCGTGTTTTCTCACAGAATAGAAGAGTTTTTTTTTTAATATACGTACGAGTGCTAGTACTACTGGTACATGTGACCGATTGACTATAGTTTGGTAAGAGTCTAGAATACCTAGGGGCTTGACCCGATGTCTGACTTGTGTCTAATCGCTCACAAAATGTTTGCATAGGATTTGCTTGTGGTGAAACATTAGTCGCCTCTAGTCATTTCTATAAAAACTATATTTAATGACAGTGTTCTTTTTTATAATTATTTGCATATATATATCGTTTGCAAGGTTGGGAACTAGAATTTGTTTGCATATAACAAAAATGGGGAATACAGAGACTTTTATCATAGCGCCTCTGTGCTACGACAGAACTAAAATCACAATAAAAAATAAACTTAAAATATAATCTTATTTATGACGTATCTATCTAAAAAGCTGATGCGACAAAGGAAACCAAGACACTAAGAAAGCTATAGCCTATGTGTATGTAGATGGTGTTGCCATCTATACATTCGAAACAAATCAAAATATTTTATAAAATGATTTGCACATAAACCTAAGTACAATAATTACAGTAGGCATATAAAATAGTACATTGTGCATCAAGGGCGGTAAATAAGAATTTGTAAACGAGTGTGAAAGTAAAGCCCAAGCCGAAGGCGCGGTACTATCATATTTTTAATGAGGTTTCCAAAGTTGGACGGGACAGATTCGTGGTGAAAGAATTGGCAAAAATATGCACTACATAGGAAACGTTTTCCTAGTAAGCCATATTATTATATTGGGAATAAATCATTTAACGTGAATGGAGGTATCCAATTACGGAACCCTAAAAAATAACTTTAACCTAAGGATACGTAGGCAGACCTTTCATTTAATGTTTCCAGTGGCTGATAACATCGCCATAGCACTTAGCGTAGGTGTGTTTTTATCTAGGCTTAGCTATTTATAGGCTATCGGTGGCTTCCGGGCATGTCGATGAAACTCAACGCGAGTGTTGACAAGAAAATGGGATTTGAAATTGATCACCGGTATGGATTAATAGGCATGATGACTGGCAAGTCAAATCAGCATCTTTTTTTGAACTGTCAAAACGATCACCACTATGGAATTTTATGAAATATCTACTCTGCGACCATATATTATAACATGGACGTCTAACGCCAGCTCAAAAATGCCTCCAAAAACAATTGTTCAATTGTGGCAAGATTGGCAGAAAATAGCGCTTTTCTTAACACCGCGCATATTTCGGCGCAACATCTTTGACAAATATATTGATTTAAACTTTCACGATTATCACTCATATTTTAAAGACAAACGTCAGGATATAATTAAACGTAAGTTTACGCGATTAAGACCCGCTTGTCTTTAAAATATCTTTGACAAATGTTTAAAGAATATGGCCAATCAAAACTTTGATGGACCAATCACAATTATTTTTAAATGGCGGTTTAAGTTTTTATAGGTTAACATGGAAATTGAATACCGAGATGCATTGAAGAGGGGGTGACATTTGTCAACTAAAATTCAGGACCGTTTTTGAAAGGTAATTTAGTATGGCGTGCGGCTTCCATGTTTTATTTGTTCGTAGGAAATCCTCAAAAGAGACGTCACGCTTGTGTACGGCAGTACACAAATAATTACCTACTCTTTTAAGTTCTTTTCAATTTATTAAATAGAAGTTCTGTACAAAAATTACTGCAATCTACATCTTAGTAATAATTTGTTTGTGTATTATGTCGTGCATAATGTTAAATAAATTATTTTAACTACAGTCATCATCCCTATTATGACAATATTATTATCTAGGAATATAAGGGCCATTTTATTCAAAGATGTTCCCCGTCACATTTTTTGTAACATAGTTATTTTTATATGTTGTTGATGTTGTATTCTGGCCATTTATTCCGCAACTTGTCAACGTGCCTATTTCGAGTGGTCCCAACGCTGGCCCAGTACTTGTTGGGGACTTCACATATACCCTGGAATTTCTTCGTAGATGTATGCAGGTTTCCTCACGATGTTTGCCTTCACCGTAATTGTGAATATCAAATGATATTTCGTACATAAGTTTCTGAAAAACTCATTGGTAGCCATGTGTTTTACCGCTGGAGCACAAACTCTTCTATTTTTATATGATTTCTAAGTTCCAACTCTTATTCGTGAACTCTTTCGATCCTCATAGCAGAACATTTGTGCCCCAAAATTTCCATACATTTTTCTAACTTTCCATTCCGTTGCCGCCATACAAAATATATGAAAAAATTGTAATGGAATGGAAAAAACCGTTTTTAACAATTATTTTCTCCTATCGATCTCCTAGGATCGAAAAAGCTCATCATTCTCAGTGTACAATGTACATCATTCCGTATCACCGTCGATCGGAGTCGCCAAAGTTGTTTCTTTTTCGCTCTTATTGCATAATAAGAAATTATGTATAAAGATTTGTGGACACCCTTAGATGGCACAATGCTTGCGTGACGTGCACGTGCGCGTGACGTGCAATTGGTGTGCCATCTACTATGACGTTTCCCACACTACAACGCGCACTGCACACGAATCCGGTGTGGCTGGGCCTTAAACTAAGTAGCTCATCATCATATTCAGCCGTTATTCGCCCACTGCTGAAAGGCCTCTCTTCTTGTAAGCCACTGGTCCCAGTCCTGAACTAACCTCATCCAAAAGTGACCCGCACTCTTTCGAATATCTTCCACTCATCGAGCGGTCGGACGCCCTGCGCTTCTCCCATCTGAAAGCGGCCACCAATCCGTTAACATTTTGTTCCACCTGCCATCACGCTGCCTGGCAATGTGGCCTGCACAACTGCACTTCAGTTTGGTAATAACGTCTCCGACGTCTTGCACTTCCGTGCGACGTCGAATCTCGGTATTCCTCACACGGTCTTGTAGCTTGATGCCGAGCATGGCGCGCTCCGTGGCTCTTTGTGCTACTCTTATTTTATGCATAGCCACCTTAGTGAGCGTCCATGTCTCGGCTCCGTATGTCTAAGTAGGTACTTAGATATATTTAATTTCCCACAAAATGTTATCCTAGCTTGACGAGGCAATCTCAATGTACCAAGGATGCGATAACGTCGCCTCACTTCTAAAACGACGTTTGTGCATACGTATCAAATGGCACATAGTTCTTATCGACAGTGAAGTGTTGCCAGTACGGCGAACTCAAAACGAATCATTGTTTCATTACAACGCCATATCTTATCACATCCTAGTTTAACATGCATGAACGGTGTTGCGTACTTTCGATTTTTAAGGTTCCGTGCTCAATGGATATGAAAGATTTTTTATATTATCTTAAATCTTGACCGTGTGTTGACGGCAGTAAGAATACATTTTGTCACCACCCCAACTCCTCCTGCGGGTATCGTAAGAGTCGACTAAGGGATTAAAGTGTCACTGACCATTCTACAAGATTGATGATGGGCAGCAGCGTCATCATAGTGGGCTCATTACTGCGATCGCCAATCCGCTTGACCAGCGTGGCGATTATGGGCATTTACCTCCTAATGCGTCTATACGCATAGTTAATAGGAGAGGCCTACGTCCAGCAGTGGATTATCATAGGCTGATGATGTGATGTGTGAAGTGATATGGTATAAATATTAAATCTTGACCGTGTGTTGACGGCAGTATGAATACATTTATCACAATTATTCCCAAGGGTGTCGTAAGAGTAGACTAAGGGATTGAAGTGTCACTGACTGACCATACTTTGACAAAAGATTGATGACGGGCAGCAGCGTCATCATAGTGGACACATCAATCCGCTTGCCCACAGAGACGATTATGGGCATTTACCTCCTAATACGCCTAAACGCATAGGTAATAGGAGAGGGAGTTACTGGGTACATATTGGGCGACTTTGGGGTTGTGATCCAAAGTGGTCAAAAGTCTTTTTATAAGAAGTGCCATGGAACACTGTTAACTTCAAAATCATAACATATCATTAATATTGATAAGAAACCCAAAAAATTAACTAGTTATTTTAAAAGCTTGCATTACAGATAAAAAAGAATTTACAAGAACTTTACAAGACTTTACAAACTTTACAAGAACAATCTGGTGTACTTAGGTTATCTTGTGTACCTATGTTATGTATGTAATGGTAAATGTAAATGTAAGCAAAAGGAAAGTAATTTATTAAAAATCCCAAGAGACAAAATCTAAACAATATCACATTAATGTAGCGACTCACGCTTGTCTTTTTATTTAAATATCAATCTGTTTTGGGATGGCACCAAACCGAGGCAGAGAAAGTAACACACGTTAGATGCGAGATACGTTAATGTGATCGGCGGATGGTGAAACAATGGTCTTTCACTTGTTTGTATCATTTAGTTTTTCATGTACGTAGCACCAAAAGAAAGGCAAAGGAAATGTTGAGAATACAATATCTTCCAACAGAATAAATGCTTATGTGGGATCGTTAAATGTACGTTTTTTTTTTTTTTTTTTAATACCTCGTCGGTGGCAAACAAGCATACGGCCCGCCTGATGGAAAGCAGTCACCGTAGCCTATGGGCGCCTGCAATCTCAGGGTGTCACATGCGCGTTGCCGACCCAATAAAAATAACGTTGGCACAACAAAGTGGCTCTACTCCACCAGATCGTCTCCCAATTTTGACAAATCGGGTGTTTAAGAGAAAAAAAAATGTATTTGGTTGTTCGAAACTTGTTTAGGTAATACCTAGCAAATACAAGTAAGGATGGACAAGCTTTACCTCAGTTATACGGGTTGTTGAGCAGATTGTTAGTTGTAACATGTAGCTAAACTAGATGTAGGCAATTGAGTCCCGGGTGGTTAGAAATAACCACAAATAGACCGGCTGCATCGGATGAATCACCTGCTTTTTGCAAATCCACGGGACAGTAGGACGATAATTGTGAAAAGAGGTTGCCGCGGGAAACGAGGAACGCTTTTTATACTCCAAAGAAATGTAAGGCTTTAGCAATACTATTACATAATTATTAAACACCTGATGCGTAAGCGTGTACCTGAAATAAATAAATAAATATCGTTCGATTTCGTAGACTGGGGGATAGAATGAGCATTCGTTCGTTTGGTGTAAGCCCACCTTTCGATTATGTTTTTTTTTACCAAAATGTTTGTATGAAACATTCCTTTTTCGTTACCAAAAATGTATTGGAATCCAAATGTACAATTTTTTGAGGTTTGCTCATTTTTTTTTTCTAGCCTGTAGGGGTATTCCACTGCTGGGCAAAGGCCTCTCCCTCAGATTTCCACAGCTCCCGGTTCGGTGCCAAGTCTGGCCAATTGTTGGCGAAGGCGTCCAGGTCGTCCCGCCACCTCCGCTCATAAAATACGAAAAAAGCATCCATAAAAGCACATACTTTATAGTCCATCCCACATATTCCCACTCCAAACAGAATGTTTGTCAGTCATACCTAATTCAGAATCGTGAGCAGAATGCTGACGGGTGACAAAGCCGCGCCCGCGGCTGCAGGACTCCTGTGTCACTTAATGGCGTCATTAAATATGAACGCGTACGGCGGGCCACGCAGGTGCTCAATGACTCGGAGGGAGAGGCTGTGGAATAGTGTAAAACTTGTGTCGCTGCTTGAAATTCAATCATTTACGAAAACAATGTCCCTTTTTAAAGGCCTGCCTACTTTGGAATTGTGTTTAATGCCAAATAGATTTTTGAAAATCATGGTTTCCTTATTTAAAATCCTTTGTACTTCGAAATTCAATGCTTGAATAATTGAACAATGTCAGAATGTCACTATTTATATGATATACATTAGAATTGTGTTCAGCGCCAATTTCATTTTCAAGGAGTTTTTTTTCATGTGACGAAGGTAGACCACTGAGCTCTCAGCCCACCTGATGGAAAGCATGGACTTAGCGATCAAAAAATCGCCTATGCGCTGCCTACCCTGAGGACTTAGATAGATTGCCTCTATTTATGCCAGTAATTACACTGGCTATCTTACCCCCATACCGAAACACAGCAGTGCAAACACTGCTATTTAGCGGCAGGTTAACGGGTAAGATGGTGGTAGCTATAAGATAAGATAAGATAAGATAAATTTTTATTTCATAAAATCTTATGCTAGTTGTACATATAAAGTGGTAATAAAATTAATATACTATAGTCGCATATAACTACCTTAATCTAATTTTACAAATTAACGTAGATCCTGTAATACATGACTGAATTATTTAGTACCATTATTCACATAATCTTTTAATCCAAAAATACGTAGTGATCTATACCTAAACTAAGTAAATATTTACTTGTGACTTAGGTATACTATGTTTAGTAGGTCAAACATTCGCAGCGGAATGCTTACAACATCATTTTTTTTCACAACAAACAATAAAACGTAGGTAAAAAGGTCAATGTAAAATATTCCATTTATGATAAAAACAGCTAGTGACATGACTTATAAAATATATTCTATTAAACTATACGTAACTTAAAGTGATAGTAGTGTATTGCTATTAACTATACTTACGTAGTAAAGTTTAATACTATTTTTCTCAATAAAACTATAATAACTATAACACATAAAACAAAAATCTATGCATAACTAAAGATAAAATTTTAATCTAGTATAAGTAAGTAAACTGTAAGGTATCTAGTAACCACTATGAAACTACTTCTAATAATCTTTCTGTGTCCTCGTACGCTTTCCCAGTGAGCCAAGATTTAATTACTTTTAGGCATATTTTACTGGGCATCGGATGGATGTTTAATAAAAGATTGACTTTATTGTAAAGGAATGTACCGAGGAAACAGAAAAATCTATGCGAGTTTGCGGAGCAGAATGAATCCTTGGTGCAGACAATGTCCGCACGCCTTTTGCTTATTAAAAGCTGAGGGTCATAGCTGACCAGTGAGTGTTTTTTTATAACAGTGTGCAGAATGAATAGCTGGCGGACACTGAGAACGTCGCACTCAGTTAGCAGCTGAGTCGTTGGGTACCGTATAGGACAAAAATTTGCGACTTTTAGAACTGCCCTCTGAGCTCTTTCTAAATCGATAGTTACCGTTTTATTTGCTCCACCCCAAGATGTAATACAATATACCAGTAGTGATTGGCAAAGTGCATAGTAAACTGATTTAATAAGAGTCCGACTTGCCGCATGTCTGAGGTTTTTAAATACGTAAATTAATTTTCTAACTCTAGCCGTCAGAGATTGAATATGCGCTTTGAAATTGAGGTGTTGGTCAATTATAACTCCCAGGTACTTAATATTTTTAGCACTAGCGAGTTTTGAGCAATTGTTAGTACAGCGATTATTAACAGACGTGCCGGTTATGGGGCAGTTATGAGCTATTATGGCGTGAATATCTTCTGTCGGTTGGGTAGCGGCATTTAAAGAAAAAGTAATATATTTCGTTTTGTCGGCATTTAACGTAAGTGCGTTGGCCTTCAGCCAGCGGCTAACTAGGTTGAAGCCTGATTGTGCATTATTGAAGACGTCATTCCATGAGTCACCATTAAAAAGCAGAGCTGTGTCATCTGCCTAGGATATGAGTCTACCTTTAGGGATGGCAAGGGTACACAAGTCGTTAATATAAGTAAGAAAAAGGGTAGGAGCCAGGATACTGCCCTGAGGGACGCCGTAATTAATGGAAAGTTCGTCGCTTAAAATATTGTCAATTGATACTCGCTGTTTTCGGTCTGAGAGATAGTCCTTAAAAATTCTGAGAGCATGACCTCTAATTCCTAGATACTCTAACTTTTCAATTAAGGTCTGTATTTTCACTGTATCAAAAGCTTTCGCGAGGTCTAGGAATATAGCTACGCACTTTTTTTGGGAGTCGATTTGTCTAATAACATAATCTGTAAGGTCGTGTACTGCGTCACTTGTAGATAATCCTGATCTAAAGCCGTATTGCGAAGATGCCAGCAGTTTGTATTTGTCTAGGAATTTAACCAGTCTTTTAGAGATAATCTTTTCTAATATTTTTGATAATGACGGTAATACTGAAATAGGGCGATAGTTGTTAATACAACTCTTGTCTCCACCCTTGTGAATAGGTTTGATAAGAGCTATTTTAAGAACTTTGGGAAATACACCAGTGGCAAAACAATAGTTAAAGAGGTGGGTAAGTGGAGGGGTCAAATATTTTCTGTATGTTTTTATGAACGAGCAAGGGATTTTGTCAATACCCGTAGCGCAGTCATTTCTTAATGTCATTATGGTGTTGTCGATTTCGTTTTCGTCTGTATCATATAAAACAAATGAGTTAAAACTTGTATCTCGGAAAGAGGTCATATTGTGAGAGATAGGCAATGACGTGTTACTATTTGCTTTTTCTGCAAGATTTTTTCCTACATTGGCAAAAAAGCTATTTGCTGAGTTGACCGTTTGCCGAGCACTTGCAATATCGGCTATGAGCGATTTAGCAGTGGGTTTTGTATTACTCATGCAAGTTATGTTTTTGATGACTTTCCATAATTTATTTTTGTCTTGACCTGCTTTAATGATTTCCGATTTCTCATATTGGCGTTTTAATTTTTTCAACAAGTTATTACAATAATTACGATAGCGTTGATATGTGATTTTAAGGATGTCATCATTGGAGTTTTTTAACAGTTTTTTATGCATTCTGTCACGATTTTTAATGCAGCGCAACAATCCAGGGGTAATCCAAGGCTTAATTATTTTCATTTTACATGGCACAGTTATGGTCACGGTGTTATTCTCTATAATCCGAGTTAATGATGTGACTAAGTATTCCATGGCTTGGTTGGCATTTGTTGTGTTATAAATAGGCGTCATATCGAGATTTTCTAAATCATGAGTAACTGCTCCACTGTCTAGCTTAGTCTTAATAAAGGTGTTATATGACTTTGAATAGTTGCGAGGTAAACAAAGTAACAGAGAACTGTGGTCGGTTAAACTACTATTCAGCACTAAAGTTTTTATAGCGAGCTTTGACTTGGCAATAGCATGATCAAGACAATTTTTTTCCCTCGTAGGGTGGAGGTGGGTAGGGAGATATCCAAGGAATGCCAATTGGGTGAGGTATTCAAAATAATTTCGGTCTTGTGAGCCACTTTTGATATCAATATTCAGGTCTCCCATAACAAGGACATTCTTATATGTAGATAACTGTGTTAGGACTTCACTTAGGGAGTTTAAAAAGTTATTTATGTTTTTATAGGAGGGGGAACGGTAAATGCCTACGATCGCAGTATCAGTGCCTATTTTAGTTATTAAGCAGTTTGCGTCTAAAAATATATCGGGTTCTTCCACGCTTATATAATTAATATTTTCTTTAACATAGAATACGACCCCATCATTCTGCAACACGTTTGTTTTTTCACTCACATAAGAATTGTAGCCGCTTATTTGAGGGATCGTTTGGGCAGTGGACAACCAACACTCGGTCAAAACAATTATATCTACTTCAGAATTTATTAAGCTCAGCAAAGCTAAAAGACCGTTGAAATTACAATTTAAGCTTCTTACATTTTGTACAAATATTTTTAAATTTGGGGCAAATTTATTCAGAATATCAGAACATTTATCTGGGTCACACACTAACGATTCATACTCACACGAGGCGTCAATGTCATCAAGCAAATCGGTGGTTGAGTTACCCATTAAAGTTGATGATAAGTGCGACAAGCGATGGTAGGAGGCGGCGCTCTAGGCGCCCTCATAGTCAATGGAACTTAAATATCTGGTCTGCGCATTTTTCTTTGCTGGGCACTGCTCATCTCCGGTTTTGTGATTCGACGGTTTCTTGAAGCGCTGGCAGGTAGCACATTTAGGAGGCTCTGTCAGCTTAGTACACTCCTTAATGCTATGCCCCTGCGATCCACAATGACCACATGTTGGCTCTGTATCCCTGCAGAATTTAGCTGAATGGCCAAACTGATGACACAAATAACACCTCGTTAAAAGGGTAAAGTCTCGGACAGGGCAGGAGGACCAATTTATGTAAGCTCGTTGTTGATGCACCAGCATTCTCCTGATTTCAGCTGAGCATTCTATAACGTAATTGCAGGTAGATAGGTCCTTTTTGCCGGATTTATGACTAAGTCTGACTGAGTTCATAAAGAGGTCTCTAGGGAATTCAGGTTGCAGGTCTAGAATATTCTGTTCAAATATACAATCGAACACATCTTTTTCGGGCAAACTCGTTGGGATTCCCATTACAATTATTTTAGGTCTCCTTTTGGCCGCGTCTTCAAGTTTGAGTCCTGATTGTTGGAGGTGCTCAGATTTTTTGAGCTTCTCAAGGTCATCCTTTCTATCCGTGCTAATTATGACACCTCCATTTTTTGTCTTCCTCATTCCGCGAACATGTAGTTTAAGGGCTTCGGGCTTAATTAGGTTTTGGACGAGTTTTTTTGTGTCCTCACTTGTCTTGTCCTTATCGGCCGGATAAATTGCGATGCTGCTGGTTTTCGACGGTATCACCGATGAATTTTTTCCCGTTCTGACCATGTCGGCAAACGATTGTTTCGGGTCTTTCTCTCTTGGTAGAACTTGCAGAGACTGCTTGAGTTCCTGAAGTTGGGTGCAAAACTCTTTTTGCTGTTTAAAAGCTTGCACTTGTGAATGATAAATCAAAAGATTCGATTTAGCCGATTGATATTGCACGGCCAGTTGAGAAACTCCACCCATAACGCTCTTACTGAGGCTGCTAATTCTCAGTTTTTGGTCTGAATTTAATTTTCCCTCACTGGAAATAGTGCAGATTTCTGTAAGGCGCATTTCAATTTGAGTTAACCAACCACTGATTTCTGAAGTTGTGACCGTTTCCGGCACATCCGAGGGCGCGGGGGTAGCGGGAGTCCTAGTGGGAGTTTCCATGGCACGCGGTATTCTTTCCGGAGGAGGAGATCGTAAGGTCCGGGAACTTTTATTAAAGGCGTCCTCACCAGACATTGCAAAGTTGTAAATTTGCAGCCATTACCGTACGTAAACACACGCGACACTCACAGTTTGTATAAAGTGCTGACACTAATTTGACACGGTTAATATATTATTGATGTTATAACATAAATAAATTCAAAGATTGCGCTTGACACAACCACCTACGACGGCAGATGCTCAAAAAAAATGACTATCCGGACGGACCCTGCGCGAAGTCCTGCCACCGGCAAAATTATGTTAGTCTAGATTTGAGAGTCTTTTAGATCGAGAAAGTGGTCTTCATGCTAGAATCCTAAAGTACTCCCATGACAATGATGCCAGTCCAAGTTATTTCTAAATTTTAAGTGGATTTTTTGCTCATCAAATAGGAGTGAGTACCTATTACGTAACATAATATACTACCAAAGTGTAAAAACATCTCCCCACGGTAGGTAGCCTAAACAGTATTCGGCAGTGATATAGCCACATTTATTTACTGGTATCAAACCAAAAAGTGGTATAAAACAAAAAAATCATATGAATAGTGCAATATCTGCTCGCGACATTCTGGTAGCAATATGAAATTAATACAAGGTTGGTCAAATAGTTTGCTACAAAAAAACTGCGTTTTGTAATTTGTGCTTGCACGTAGGTACACCGACGAATAGGAGAGAGCCTTAAGGATCAAATCCAACCTGCCAAGAGTTTGAATGGCCCACCGTACAAGGTCTTTTTGAAGCGATATTGCACCAGTGTCCTCGGTGCAGCGTTACCTTCCTTTGTCCGAACTAGGCTCATTATGCATACGGGAACTCTGCTTTCTTGAGTAAATGTATCCTTGGAGTAACTTTGCTTCTTAATTGTCGTTATGAAACAAGGATACTGCCTTGTGAGACTATCCAGCTCAAAGCATATGCAATTCACACCCCTTAATACAAACAAAAATACGGCTAACCTTATGTTTAAATTAAATTTTAGTATATTTTCGCGTCTGTGTGAAAAATATTTTACTTAAAAAAAAGTATTTTCTGTAAGCACAGAATTAATAAGTTTACTTGTATGTGCTTGTTTGTTTTACGTATCGACTAAAACCTAACGTTACCGAGATTTGTAAAGCTATGGTACGGCTACTGAAGTAGAAATACTAGTTATAAGCACGAGGTTTTGCCAGTATTTCGACGGATATCCATTTTGTTGCTTTTACTCAATTCTCCCAAACAATGTGACATTCAAGTCCATCTCAAGATCTCCACAAGATGTCGCAACCGATAACGAGCCGACCACATCCAAAAGGCCAGTGTCACCGTTCTTGTTAGTGAATACTTTTAAATCACAATCACATGTTATGGATACGCAATGATATAAATTGCGTAACTTGATCACGCCTGCCCAAATTGACCCAGCTTTGAAAGAGTTTAATAGACTGAACAATGTAAGCAACTTGAACTCGTCCCGCGGCTGTGCAACAATCAAAGTATTGTGAACACCCAAAATTCAAGACAATCCCGCACCGCATCTATCCAATGAAGTTTGAACATTGTCATCTTGTATAACAGCTCATTCAACACAAGCAATGGATGATAATAACAGCGAAGAGAACATCAAAAGGTAGTGTTATCTTTTCAATCTTGGTAAAGGTTCCACGGCTGATTGTTTGGACGTTTTGACAGCTGACCACGCTCGTTACAGCGTGAAAGGCATCAGTAATCTAAATGCAACGCTAATTGAATACAAAAGAAGCGATAACAGAGGAATGCACTTTATGGGTGCAGTATTAAAAATGGGTAAAGGATTGAGCAAAGTTATTATCGTGAGGAATATGACTGCGCTTATCGCTGGTATTTACGGCTTAGGCAATTGTTCTGTAACTAAACAGTTTGCTGGCGTCTGGGATTAACATTAAAGACAAAGGCTTGCAGATAACTCTAGTATTGAAAAATGCACGTATGTCGAAGAATCGTAACTCCGAAATAGAACATTCCAAATTTATGACTAATTTAACCCTATGTAGTCAGCATAAAAACCCATATTTTTTATCTAAATATAAACGAACATAAACAGCTCTATTTGCTACCTCTAATGCTCTGCTTGTCTAATGTTTTTATAAATTGTACTTGACTGTGATGACGGGTAAATTTGAATTTATTTGAACTACTTTCGAATATCCATAAATCGTGGTGTATCTTGTTTTCCTTATCCTGGGGAAAGAGGAAATACAATATTTCCCTTTCCATATCCCATATAAATAATGCTGTGGATCAGTAATTTAGTTTAAAAAACCTCTTTAGTACAGATGGTGCCTTTTTTAGGCTTTACGTAGTGCCAGAAGTGTGTCATTTTACGTCAGGTCCAAAACTTCGGAGGGTCATCTGTACTAAAAAACGTCGTACAAGACACGTGCAAAAACGAAATTTGTAACTCGTGTCGATTTAAAACACACCCTCTCGGTCGTGTTTCAAAACATCGCCACTCGTTTCGAATTTCATGTTTTTCGCACTTGTGTCGTAATGTACTATTTAAACGCTTCTGAACACAAGTAGAAATCTCTCTCAACTTCAAACAGCTTTTCACAGAACACACGTTAGCAAACGAACAGCCAATTAGTGAATATGTTTGATACAACTGATAACATTTGCCCAGTGTGTTTACGTAACATCGGATTGGGCAACCAACAACTCCAAGAAAGGCCTATGAAGGTCCGTCAATCCAACGCCTAAGCGACCTTTTACTAGTGGGACCACTTCAAGCTCAGAACGTCATATGATGGTTTGTTGCTTGGTGTATATAGGTCCTTCTAGTTGTGAGGGGTGAGACAGGTCAGCCAACAAAGATAGGTATCGGACATTACCACGACACGGTCGGTAGGTCGACAGTTAGGGAGGCACTCGGCACGTCAATTGTTGAAATTCCGGAATTCGTTTAAAAGCTGTAAGCTGTTAAAAGGGCATGGTTTTGCAAATACACTGTAATTCTTTTCTCCGCCGCTAAGTTGGTGAAATCTGGAGTATACATTAAAAATCATTAGTTCATTACTCGTCTTAAATAGATGGAATTTCGTTATCGATAAATTATCATATTTTGTTGTGGTGGTGGTACCTACTTAAAATAACACTTTTAAGGCATATCTTAGCAACTACCTATAGGTTATAAGTCATTAGATAATTAGACAGTAAAAGAGCCGAGAAAATTAAAAGTTTGTAATTTACAATACCATAAAATGTACAATTTTTTTCTGTAATTTATCTATACCTACACAAAATACATTAACATGACGATGAAAATGTTGATGTTAACTAATACATATTTGTCCAGCATTATTTTCTAACATAGTAAATATTTTTTGAGACACATAAAATAAACACCTCGGTATAATTCGTCTTCAGAATTCTCCGTTCCGTGTTCCAAGAATTATACGACATGCTCTTTGTGTGGTATAATTATAATGATCATTAAATAAACATACCATATTATAACCACAGACATACTTGATTATTGTGTACATTTATTTAATAAAGAAGAAAAAGTATAACAATATCAATACCTACTACCTATAGGTTGTTTCACCAGAGTTGAGGTGAATGATAACATTGATAACACACAAATGTACCAATTGCAAATAATAGTGAATGAATGAATGATTTTACCTGACTAGTATCAAAATATTAAAGCAAATCCGTTGAACAAACTTTTTGGTCAATCTTACAGTTGCTATTTAGATTTGCTGTCAGGATGGAAAATAACACTGAATTCACATTCCTTTTGTGTTTACGTGACACGTTGTAGTACTACCTATATCATAAATAATAATATTCATGTGCTAAAGTTGATCAGAAATGAGGAGATCCGTTGGCGAACTAAAGTTACTGCCATAGCCCTCCGGATGAGCAAACTGAAGTGGCAATGGCAGGCCACATTGCACGCATAGCAGATATTATGGTCGATGGGGTCGAAAAGTGTTCGAGTGGAGACCACGGCTAGAGAAACGCAGCGTAGGATGTTCACCCACAAGATGGACAGACGACCTTATGAAGGTCGCCGGGACACGCTGGATGCAGGTCACATCTAACCTCCACACCGGTACATGTGGAGGTCCAGAGGGGAGGCCTATGTTCAGCAGTGGACGTCTTATGGCTGAGATGATGATGATGGAGGTCGATCAAAAATCCCAGTTAAGAAACGCTATCAAAAAAAAATTGAGAGCACCCATGTACAAAATATCAATAAATTCTCTCCTTCCAGGCGTGATAGAATCGAGTAATCAAAACTCCATGTCAATATCGATTCGACATTGCTAAGGCTATCTTGTCGATCGATATTTGTATTCGATTCCAACGCGTCGGCTTCAAAATCGAATGTCAATCCTTTATCGGAACCTGCGGGTTGCAAGGAATTTGACAAAAGAAGTTTTATTTTATCGATTTAAATTTTGAAGAGCTGTCAAGTGGAATGATTGAATTATGATTTTTGCACTGTTGCCAAAATTGGTATCTTTATTTGGATCAGATTGAGAGTGTGATTGATTTGATATTGATCGAATCTTCTTACGCAGTGGGATTATAAACACCATACCTAATCTTTTGATTTGACCGTTTTAACCATGTAATTAAATCTGTTTTTTTTTTTAATATTCATTCTCGCACACGTGCGAAAAAAAACACTTTCTGTACATTTAAGTTTATTAGGCTCAAAAAAAGCTCTGAGCATATGCATTGTAAAATGCCTTTTATTTTAATATTTTGATGGAAGGATTTACACAGTTCTGCAGGATTACATTTTTTTACTAAAAACTAATGAAGGAGAGACAATAGGTATAGTATAACAGTCACTAGTAGGTATTTTTAAATATCACTGAACTTAGCAGCGGGCATATAAATAACGCACAAAAATACATGGCAAAACTATTTAAACTGTGTTTTTTGTGTAAATACATACTTATAATATACACATTGTACAAGTATAATAATTTCATAATACAGCGCGACTCTCAGTGATCGAATAGATACTTTCTCTGACAAATCATAAATAATGTTACGATCGTGTAACTTTCGATACAATTACATTTATTGACCACTTGAAGAATTTAAGATCATTAATTACATTAATTTAATGTACATGACTGTATCGTACCAATGCATCAATATCTTATAAGTATCTACTCTCAAATGGCCCCTGTACTGATTAACCGTTGTTGTATTGTAAATTGCATTTCATTGTTACATACCTAGCAATGTACAAGTTGCAGAATTCTCAAAATTACGGGAATATACTCGGAAAATTTCAAGAATTCATTGAGAATGTTTCCACAAGAATTTATAAAAAAAGTATTATGAAAAATATTGTATTTCACAATTGAGTAAACACACACATCATCACATCATCAGCCTATATCAGTTCACTGCTGGACGTAGGCCTCTCCTATCAACTATGCGTGTAGACGAATTAGGAGGTAAATGCCCATAATCACCACGCTGAGCAAGCGGATTGGCGATCGCAGTAATGTGTCCACTATGATGACGCTGCTGCCCGTCATCAATCAAATCAAAGAATGGTCAGTGACACTTCAATCCCTTAGTAAACAAGGCATAAAGTATACCTTAAAAGGCATGTATATACAATGGTTTTGGCATCATTAGATTGCTTGTAAAATTTGAATTGCCGAGAACATTCTGTTTAGAAGTTTCGCAACTTATGAAACTTCTCCTCGGTACATTGCTATACATACCTATCTGTAGATATATGTATTATTCACACCGACATAGTAGTAGAAATATATAGAAAAGATTATTTTTTTACCCACTTCCCCTACTAGTAAGGCGGGGATGTTTTTTTTATTTTGCTGTAATCCAAAGTAAGTTATTTTTCATCACACTTGCTGTCTAAGCGCGCCATTGCTCTTGCATGCGTAGCGGGAGTAATAGAAAAGTTGAAATTCCCTAGGGAGTAATAGAAATGTTTGTACGTCATTTAATAATATTTAGTCTTAAAACTTATTTTTTTGCCGGCAAGTGTGATGAAAAACAATATATGCATCACGGTCGGTAAACGGGATACTAACTCGAGTCATTAAAAGCCCTCCGCCTACGGCGTCGGGCTTCTAATGATCTCGTAAGTAATTCCGTACTTACCTACCTTGATGCACAATGTACTATATTATCTTTAGCTGTGACCGTAACCAAATGTATGTTTTGCTGCTTCATTGCAACATAAACTTTTTGCATTTTTAAATCACAGCACGTTTTCAATTCGTCAGTAAGTAGGTATATTCAGTAGCAGTACTTATATAAAATATACTCTCATCGCTCTCGAATTAAGGTTAGGTATACCAAATATTTTTCGGCCTTCGTCTTTTTTTGTTTATATTTACTTACTTGATTTACAATTTGTGAATGTTCTCCATTCACTCAGAGACATAGAAAAATTAAAATGGAGAATGTTCTTCATAATATCAAGCTATTTCTTACTGGATCGGTTTTAGGGGTCCGTTCCCGGCTGATTTTTTATCAAACCTTTGCTTTTTAACAATTAAAAAATTGTGTCCCCCTCGCTAACTTTTGATCCGTTGGGTCTAAAAAATACGAAAAAATCATGAACAGTGAACACTTTAATTAATCGTCAATCGTAAACGAAAGGCAGCTAACTGTCTTTGTCGCACTAATATGAAAGAGTGACAAAGAGGAAAAACTACGATACGCTACTAAGCGCTAGCGCTTGGCAACTTGGCTAAGCATCCAGAACAGCTTACAGGATACTTTAAAATAAAACTGTTTCGAACATAATCGGTCCAGCAGTTTTTGATTACCTACAGAACTCTACTCACCGTGGCCCGACATGCTCTTGGCCGGTTTTTTAATTGTTTTTTTATAACAATCGCCAGCGGGCGGCCACCGGCTTCTTTTGCCGTATAATTATAATTATTTCATCAGCCCCTCTATTATCTGTGCCTTTACTCATTCCGTTCATGTTTTGAAGCACACGCAAATAAATAGCATTTTTTTAAGAATTTGAAAAACGTTAATTTATATTAATAGTCGGTGGGGTGGTAATTAGAAGTAAATATATGTGCATACCTGTCACATGGAAGTTATTCGAATGCACGCTAAATTTGGTATTTCGGTGCCAACCTATGTACAGTCGACGTCAAAGATATCGTTACGGTTTAGATGCCAAAAATATATTTACACGACTTTATTGCCTTGACATTAAGGTCGTGTAAATATATTTTTGGCATCTAAACCGTAATGATATTTTTGACGTCGAATGTACATAGTTTGGGAAATATCTTTAATAATTAAATGAGTTTTATAGGGTAACGTAATCCCACAATGTAGTAACAAATATGCTTATGCTGCGGTCACGACATTGGTCTAAAACTTAGTGAAAAATGTAAAAGAAGAAAAGTAAGTAAGTTTGTTTACGCGATTAAGACCTGTTTGTCGTTAAAATATAGACAACTAAGTAAGTAGTTTGGTTAGTATTTAAAAACTACCTTAAAAAAATGTAAACGTCAATAAGCAGGAATCCCAAATAATTACGAAGTTCAAGTTCATATTGGGGTAAAATTATAAACATCTCCTTCATATCTTCTATCTAATTGGTTGGTATCGTTTAGGAGACAAATACGAACTCTAAAATTGTCGACTTGACTTAATATTGATTTGAAGTCATATATGTTACAACTTTCCGCGCGCTTGGATTAATTTTTTTTTGTTCAACTCAAATATATTCAGGAGGATTATGGAGGAGTTAATGGTTTCAGATAATTAAAATGTTTACGTGTCAACAACTGTATCACCTGTTCGGTAATCAGTCTTATCTCCAAAATCACTTTGTTCATTACGTACCGAGTAATACTAATGGGTAGACGGTATTCGGAAGAATACGGGTCACTTTTGGATGAGGTTAGCTCAGGACCAGGACCAGTGGCGTACAAGAAGAGAGGCCTATGCTCACCAGTGGGCGAATAACGGCTGAATATGATGATGATGAATACTAATAGGATAGTTTCATAGTAGCCATTGAATTTCTTTTTGATTCATTGATGTATATAAAAGGTGACAGCGGTGCGACACCAACTCAGCATGTGTCGTGTCAAGGTGCATGCATGCCAAAAGAGCATTCGCTGTTCTATCCCCCAACTCTACGAAATTCGATCGTTACACGAAACGTGATTCGTTGATTTCGTAGCGTGGGGGATAGAACAGCGAATGCTCTTTTGGTCTGCATGCACCTTCAGATGCCACGACGCTGGTTTTCAAGGCATCCGAGCTAAAGTGAAAAACAAACATAACTAGAAGAATAGGATGTAAAACTATAACAAGAGTCGGTAATCGTGCAAAACGTGCAATAACCGACTTAATTAAAAACAAATCCCAGATCGTATCAAATAATATTCCGTGTGGTGACGGCAGTAAGAATAAATTTGTCACCACCCAAACTCCTCCTGCGGGTGTCGTAAAAGTCGACTAAGGGATTGAAGAGTCACTGACCATTATTTGATAAAAGATTGATGACGGGCAGCAGCGTTATCATAGTGGACACATTACTGCGATCGCCAAACCGCTTGCCCAGCGTGGCGATTATAGGCTTTTACCTCCTAATGCGTCTATACGTATAGTTAATTAGGAGGGGCCTACGTCCAGCAGTGGATTATCATAGGCTGATGATGATGATGATGATGATCAAATAACCTATCAAATTGACATAATCGCAAGCTGAATAAACCCCCGGGACGATATAACTAGTAAATTCATTATATATTGCGAGTCAAATTGAGCTGTCAGCTTCGTATATTAACAAATGGGCTCCTATGAATATTAATAATGTACGCTATATATTTGTTTGATTATGAAAATAGTTGGGCTCAGTTTAAAATGATTAATAGTTTGATTCGTTTGCGAGATGTTATCTTTTGAAAAATTATTAATAAAATTACTTTCCTCGAATCCGCCCTTTTGGCCGTTTACATCTTATTTATTAATTAATTTTAGCGTTAAGGTTAAGTTTTTTTAATCGAACTAGTTATGATAAGTTTTATACAGGGTGATTTTTTTATTCATCGGCCAAACTTTAGGGGGTTCGACATCCAGCTAGGCGGAAATGTATAAATAATAAATACCTTGAGACATCTTACACAAATCGACCTAGTCCCACGGTAAGCTCAATTAAGGCTTGTGATGTGGGTACCAGGCGACGATAATATACCTGTAATAGATAGATACATATAAATACTTAAATACATAGACAGCCATGACCAAGGAACAAATGTTTGTGATAAATAAATACAAATAATACCTTCGCTAGGATTCGAACCCGGAACCTCCAGCTTCATAGGCAGGGTCTCTACCAACAGGCTACGGAGGCTGACAAACATGTATGGATCATCAGATTTTTTCTCGAATCGAAGGTTCTAATCAGTTCTAAACTTTGCACGATGAATAATAATTCACCCTATATTAAGCAAAGGTGCCTTTATTTGTGTAATGATCACAAAATATTTGCCTCTTGGTCGTGGTTGTTTTCCATATCCCTTTATAGGGCACCGGTCTCAAAAACGACCACCCTTTAGCACTATATTTTTGTATTTTTTTCTTGTACAGAATTTTTCGTGCTATATAATGGCGTGGAGGCTTGAACCCACGATTTTTTTGAGTCTTGCCCGTTAAAGGGTTAAGCTTACTATAATAGTAAATACACATATAATCTCACCGGGATTCGAACCCGGAACCTCTAATTTCGTAGGACTACCAAATAGGCTACATAGTTAAGTCCAGCAGTGGACTCTGAGGATTTACCTCATTGTCGCATTTGCCTCAGTCGACCTTACTTAAAAAGCACGCATATCATGTATCACTATATCTACCTATGGTTTTAAAGTTTATAACCCCGTGTGAGTTTCATAATGTTTGACGTACCTCCGTTACTTACAAGTCTCGGCACGATATGAGTAGATTTACATGTTCACCGCACGTGACCTCATCCCGGGTCCCAGTGTACAGTCGCCATCATATATATCGAAACGGGCAACGTGCTCAAAAATATCTGATCATACACTCTAACGTCGTGACAATAGAGGGTGCTAACGCTCAGTAGCCTATCGTAGTTTTCCCTCTCCGTCAGTCTTTCATATTAGTGCGATAAAGACAGTTAGTTGCCTATCGTTTACGATTGACGATTGAGTGTTAGCGATTGGCAACTTGGGGCTTACCCCAACAGGGTGCTTACCCTGCTCAGATATTTATGAACCCTTGGCTGCTTTGGTATTTTGATGGCGATACCGCAGATTACCCTCGGATGAGGCTTTAAGCCGAAACTTAAAGAAATGAAGATAAATATGACTTGAGATGTTATAATCTCTTCAAGCCAAGTGAGAGATACAAGTTTGTTCAACAGTTTTTTGACAACTGGAGATAAATAAGGCAATAAAATATTTGGTAAATTGTCCATCAATTTCGTCGTAAAACCTAACAATCTTTGAAGTTTCGTTCGCATCCCAGTACGTATTCTATCCTGTGTAAAATGTATGTTTACAGTGGAAAAATCGATGTGAAGGACTACATAATATATACTATGTACCTATGTATAGTATATCCGTAAGCACGTACACTACAAATCTTACGAGTTAATATGATCTAAAAATATAAGGGTTAGAATTAGAAGACAGAATGACATAAACAAGTTATTTGGATATTTACCTTTGTCTTGAAATAAAAAAACCTGAAGTCATATTTTCCGATACGTGCGTATCATAACATATGAAGGACAACAATCGACCAAAATTAATTATCCAAAGCGAAATATAAAGAATTCAGATACAGGATAAATTTATAACATGTACACGTCGAAATGAGATCGATGGCGGTACGCCTCGATAAGATACAGTATTGATCGAATATTGGATTTATCAAGGATGAGTCAGTAATTACTCATCTTTAATTTAATTAGTGATTTCCTCTAATAATTATGATTATCCTTGTTATGGTTTTGCCGCCATTGGCTTGATATATAAAGTCGGTACATTTAGACCCAGAGAATATTGTTGTTGTATAAGAGTAGTTTACGAGAAAATAGGTACCAAGGATCGGATACCGGTATTTTATCTATACAAAAGAACGGTTATATTTTGTTATTTTTTGTTCCGTAGAACGAAAAAATTTACCTATAATTATACCGAAGTATACCTGATATACCTATAGCTAAATTCGTTATTGATGGAGTAATTTAAAAACATGTTATTGTTAATTACATAAGTAACGTAGAGTACTACATAAAAAGCATAAAACATTTAAAAATATTGGGCTATTTCGAGGTTTTTCTAGAAAACCGGTTTTGATCCCTGCGTACAATTTGTAATTATTGTTATACACGGAAAAATATTATTACTAACTGTAACTTTAGTAAACATTCAAATAATTGAGTAAGCATTTTCGGCATTGGTCTGTTTTTTTTATTTTGTCGGTCAAACAAATACAAGAACATAGGTACAAACGGTACCTATGTACCTACCGTCAAAACCCGTAAAAATGTATTGATGCGTGTAATACTGATGTACTATTTACGATTATAATTAGGTACCTAGATTGTTCACATAGGTACTTAGCGTAGGCTGTGAGGAACGCAGCCTTTAATTTTTATAAACCAATTGAAAAAATATTAAAGCAGCAATACATAAATTATATGTAGGTATAACCCTACATTTTAATAAATGAAATGGTGAAGCAATATTAATGCTTTAAGGTCGTTACGTCAAACACCGCAGGAGCCATAAATTATCCAAGTCATTGTCATCTAACCTGCCATTAGGCATGCATCATTCCCTAATAAAAAGCAAACAATGGCACAATGCAAAAAAACTTAATTTTGGCCACAGAAAACAAAAATTCGTAAAGCGCCATATGGCGTCTACTTAGCTTCAAAAGGGCGTATGAACCTATGAAAAGTGCGCACAGTTACTGCATATCAATTTTGAAGTATTCCCGCCCACTATTTCTTGTTCTCCGATCAGGGGTCTAACGCTAAACTCATCGATCGTTCGATCGTCTGTTTGCCTTTCTATCACTCTTACATATAGGACCGAAAGAGACAAAAAGTCGATCGAATGAAAGTGATTCGGGGTAAAAGCCTCAAACGTTGCGGCATACTTTTATATTCGAAGTTCAAAATCTAAATCGGCAATGAAACATATGGGATTGTTATTGGATGCACCATACAGGGAGGATCTGCGCATTTTATTATTTGTGTGGTTCCCCGCAGAGTTCCAGCGATCGACAACCTAAAGTGCTCGTAAAAATATTAATGGAATTTTAATTGCGTGCAAAAAGGTCGTCAAATAATATTATTCGATTACCGACTGTTAATAATGAATCATAAACCTTAGTTTATTTACATATGTACAAATCAACTACTTAATTTAAATACTGCTAACTAGTAACAGAATTGCTTTTGACTAGTCATTATTATTTCAACAATTAGGATTCAACTCCCAGGCTACTCTTTTTATACTTCTAGGTTGGCGTTTACGAGCTATAACACACGTTATCATTACCTACTTCTTTATATCGCACAAATATCTAAATATTAATTACGTACAAATGAAAACCAATAACTCTATTAACTTCCAATCAGCATTTAATTATCAATTACCGTTAAATACTCGTACTGTGTACACGAAGTTTCTACAGTTTACAATTTATTGCCCACAAATTGCTGAACTAGACTTTTGTAAGCAATATTAATTTGCTTCCCTGGAATTCGATGTTGAATTAAGACGTAAATAAACGACTAGTTGGAGAACAATTTCGTTGAATAGTCTATTTTAATATTACTGTTTTATACGGTTGAATACTCGTCAAAGAGAATAATTTCGTGATAAATAACTATATTTCTGTACCTGTTTTTAGAGTTAATAATAGTCTTACTGTTTTATTAAATTAGTATTTCAATGAACGAGCACAGTAGTAATTATTTCTGAGACATTATAAACCGGTATTTAAAGTAATTATGTCGTCATGCAAGTAATTTACTCTCATACGGTGGGCTTGTCGCATTCTTTTATGGGGTCGCTTTAAATGACAGTTTTATGACACTAATTGCAAACTTAAAATTCATTTTTATGCATACTGCAACCAAATACCTACTTAATGAATAAGTTAATAGGTTCACAATTGAGTTTGACGTACCGTTATGATACCTATGTATAAATTACTGAGCACCAATCTTTTAAAGTATGCCGTAATACTAATAACTTGAAATTAAATTTAATATAATTATTATGATACAGGAGTCTGTGTATTTCTTCGTTGGGGATTATACGAGGTTAAAAAATATATACATATATGTATACTGTCACAAATATATAGTGTTTTTATCATTCGTTTCAGCAAAAATGAATTCCTTCTAAATGACAAGTCTGCCTGTGACACAAACAGTTGCGGGTTGTTCGCATAAAAGTGGCATCGGCAGGGTAAAGTAAATGAAAAAAATTAAAGTGGTTTTTTTAAAGATTTTTAGATTAGAATATGTTTTTGAGTTCATCAAAGATACCAAATTTGTGAAAGGGAACGAACTAGTCGTAAAAACGTAGAAGTTATGGCGAGTTGAAATTTTAGACATACAGGAGAAAGTGACAAGACAGGGTAGTAGGGAAAATGTGGCAGGCTAAAGAGAGTTTAAATAAAAAAAACAAGTTTACCACTAATAATTCAACTCTTTTATTGAACCTTAACTTAAAATACATCGACCGTTATGATTTTACGCCCTAATATTTATATATGTGTACCTATAGTATCCGTGAAAATGTCTGTGAACTCAAGGTTGAAGGTTTTAAGTTGATTGTGTTCTAAAAGTGCGTGATTATGAAATAATGCAGGTTATTAGGATTGTTTACATTATTGATGGACGCCACCCTTCCCAAACGTGCTTGCAGCATTACCGCGCTGGACGGCAAGCGTGATTCTTTGGACACGGTGAGAACTGAAACGGGGAACAGAATCGTAAGCTGGTTCCAAGTTGGTTTCAGATGTCTGATCCTGGCAGCATTTTCAGCGGCCACACCTGGAACCTTTGCAATGTCTGCGACAGATGCGAAGGCTCAAATGTACTCACACATGTAGCGGCATATCCCACAGCAGGTAGCGGGCAAGGGGCCGCTATGGCTCAGGCAATGCCCAGGGAACCAGCGTTAAGCCGTCCGGTCTCTTGCCATCTGTACGGCTCAAGTTATGAGGCTCCACTATGCAGGGGACATTCGCCGAGAGCCAAGACCAAGTCATTAATCTCATGGTGTCTCGAAAAACGCCCCGTAAAACGGGAACAACTCAGTCCTTAGTGCCCATTTACCATTTACTGACGCTCCGCATATGGAGGTGGGGTTCGCACACCTTAGATCCCAGTATCAAGGCAACACCCATTCTCAATGTATCGTTATCGAGCACCTTTCCCAGTTGTGGCGACAGTAGTGCATGCAACCAGGCCCAGAACTCGGGCTGCTTCATCGCTTTAAACCGAGCGACATCCTCCACAACACTAGCACTTTCCAGCATGCCGCTAAATGAGCGCAAAACATCAGCCCATAGCTTTTGAGAATTGGGATTGTTCGGATACGCTTCCCCCAAAGAGCGAACCGATCACACGTCCAGAGCTTTCCACACAAAAGGTAGGCTTATAGACAAAATTTTAGCAAAAATACTTGCCGATTCATGACAGGAGGTAAAGAACGCTACGACCCTAGTGTCTCGCATACGGCGAATCTCAAGACCTCCGAAACGAATAGGGAATGTTGCTTTGCTAGTGCAGTAGTCTGTATTTCGCCAAATTGGATTGTTAAGACAGTTCCTTGCTTAAGCGAATTGTCATATTTAACTGCCTCCTGTTAAAACATCCATGTTGAAATTATGGTGAAAGTGTAAGTTATGCGCGGTGTTGTACTGGTAAGGCAGTAGTATAGTAGCACCAACGGCGCATGTGCCGATAGCCTGTTCTAAACGCTCATAAGCAGCCCTCAAAGCCACCGTCTTAGCTTAAAGCTCCGAGCTCACTCCATCCAACTACTCTGATGATGCCTGTGACAAGACAGATTCGAAGTCTGACAGGGCTACAGGCATAAAACTCGCACTTCCAAGAATTTACGTCGAAGCCTATTGACCACAAGGTAGCGAAAGTCTACGGTCGTCATTAAGCACGATATTGGAATCACCTCCCCATTGTCCAAATACCAGACGTTTAAAGGTGACTCCAATATTGTGATCAGGCCCTGGATCGCCAATCAACACACGAGGGAACTCAAAGGATCGTCAGCAGAATACTTAGAGATGCATAGCACTGAAAGAGAAAGAGGAACCAAATGGAAGTTGGCAAATGTTAGTATGCTAATCATCTGCGAAAAGTGGGTTGTCAGGTGATATTCGGGAAAATGAAATTCTGTAGAAATACATGATACCCTCAAACATACATATATAATTACCTGCATATAATCCAAGTTAGTAAAAACTTTGTATAAATAGCTTTTTTCACTTTATCCTGTCAACGGTCACTTTACCCTGCAGAGTTATTGCAGGATAAAGTTACACAGGGTGCAGTGAAAAGTCGACTAACTAGATATTATCTCCTAAACTGTTAATAATACAAATACCATAATTTTAGTATATGTAGTTATACCTTAATGGAACATTAAAATAGTATAAGTAAGTAACCAGCCGTATTAATATTTTAAAATAAGCATGCCAGGATAAAGTGTACATACCTGTTACAAACTCCGAACGTCACACTTCAAAAACTTGTCGACACAAAACAGATGCACCTTGTGCAGAAACCTTTCCACCAGCGGCTAGAACCATGAAGACGTGTTTTGCGTCAATCAGGTTCTCAACAAGACTTTCTATGTGTGTGTGAGGTGCAATACCGCGAACGCACAGGATACAGAGAAAATATCACTGGACAAACTTCGAACGTGAATATTTATGTTAAAAGTTATCTAAACATCCTGTGTAACATCATATTTAATAATGTTATAGTATAATTTATATTAAAAACCAAGTTACATTATCATACAACTGTAATTAAATAATCTAAAGAGCTAAAACTGGAGCAGTGTCGTGTTTGGACAAGGCAGGGTACAATAGAAAACGGCATTCTTAATTTTTTTTTTACAAAACTACTATATGTATAGAAAAATACTGTTTTGGCCTCGATGTACAATATTAGTGTCTATCTGTAAAAAAAAAATTGTATGTGCAACATACATATTTCATATACTTTCTATTCAAAAACATAACGGCAGGGTACGATGCCACTATTTTGAGAATTACCGTTGCACAGGTGTAACGTCATGCCCGAAACGCCTTTAAAGTTTGAGTGATTAAAGTGAACATTTAAATCAATATAAAAATATATTACCTACTTATAAAAAACTAGAAATCCAATGGCAAAAAGGTTCACAACCCCTGCGCGCTTCAACTTCAAAGTTTGTAACTGTATAAAAACAATGTTTGCGGTGAAGATACAGATTTTTTTTCAAAACCGAAATTCCGAAAATCCGCCTTCATGCTCAGGTAGCTCTCGAGCTTTAGAGTTGTTTGTATTTCCGAAAAAACAACAATAGAAAGAATACATTTTACCTGACACTGATTATAATAAGGTTTGAGAAATATGACGACATCCATATGTTGTTTTATGCTCTAAAAAGTGGTTAAATGGGTGGGAGCAGATCTAAAAAATATTGGGTTCTGTATAAAAAGATAATTGAACATACTTAATAGAATAAAATTTACGTTAAAAGAGATAAAAATGACCAAATGTGGATATCATTTGAATTTATTCTTGAGACATTAATCTAGACTTCATTAATTTTTTTCCTTTATAATTGTTTGTTGGTTGAATCAGGAATCGGATACCGGTTTTTAGTCCATACAAAATAACGGTTCTAATTCCGTTCTTTTTCGTTCTTCGGCATATTTATATACATTCTTTGTTAATGGAGTTATTTAAAAATACGATGTTGGTAATTACATAAAATGTTGAGTACTACATAAAGAGTGTAAAACATTTTAAAATATTGAGCTATGTCGAAGTTTTTCTAAAAAACCGATTTCCCTGATCCCTGGGTTGAATAACGTAATGTTTTCAATATAATAACTATAATATTTATATCAACTACTGAGGTTTAATTGTCTTTTACGGAAAAGGGCGGTTTATGTTTATACCTTTGTTATCAATTAAATAAGTAATATAGCGTGCTTCCGTATTGTTATTTTTAATCGTTTTTTTTTTATTTGATCCGTGTTTCATAACGTATTATGTAAATTATAAGCATAAAAAGGGGTTAAATTGTTGCGTAGAAAACAAAAACCCCTTATTTTATCATTTTAACTCCCAAATAAATGAATATAGCCTTTTAGAATAAAATTGTACAAACGGGCATAAAATTCCCCGTTATAGTATTTACAGACGTTTGACTTATTCACATGCCTAACATTTTTTATAGTAATATATTACACTTTAAGCCCTAAAAGTGGGTTATTATTGCTGTTTATCGTTTTTGGGTAGACCATCATAAGCCTGCAGAACCCCAAAACTTCAAGTAGCGGCAAGATTCGTTATTAGTTGTTTCGTCTATACGATTACAATTTGTGGATCAGTTCTTGTTACCATTTCGACTGGAAAAGGAGTTTCTACTCCGCTTAGCTCCTTGAATTGGATTTGGTACAATTACGAGGATTAGGTTGCATGTCGAACGCAATGGGGGCTTTTTTTATTTCCTTCTTGTAATTTTTGGTTCCGATACAGCTGTGTCTATGATGTTATTTGATTTGTTGTTGTGGTTAATTTGGCTACCGGTGTATGATTGTAGTAGGTATAATTGGATGCCTGTGAAATTATATAATGACATAATAATATTAAGCATTCGTTTGATTTCTATACAACAGCTCTTGAAGCGGATGCGTACCGAAATGAACACAAACTTATTGCATAATTTCAGTTTACAAATGTTCAAAACGTATAAAATCGTTTAATAATACACAAAATGTATATTTCCAATTCATATAAGCTAAAAATAATTGAACATTGATCTTGATCTTGAAGCTGTTAGCAATTTCAAAAATAAATAATATTAAATTATTATAGTCTCCATACTTTTATAATATTAATTTATTACTATTACTAGTAAATATTAGCTAGAACCTAAGGTTTAAGAAATGGATGACTCAGTAAGCATAACTTATAACAAACAGCAGTTGTTCTTTTAAAACATTTGCATTTTTATTTGTTCTGAATTATATTTTAATTATGAGGCGTTATAACTATATAATTTAATAAATTAAGTTGTCTCCAAAATTAAAAGTAACTACATAATTTTAAAAAAATGCTTTTATTGAGTGAACAAACGAAAATCTTCATATTATTCTAAATTTTATGGACTCCGAACATAAGAATAACAGAAATATACATAAATACACGCGAGCAATTGCAAACAACAAATAAATGTTATAGTTTTAGAATTATAAATATTATAGTTTTATATCTGCTCAAATTAAACATTTTTCACGATAAGTATAAATATGTTTATAGATCACTTAATTGGATCAACACACGTCTAGTTTTAAAAAACAAATAAGTTCACAAGTGTGAGAAGTCAGTATAAGTTCCCACGATGCAGATCCTTAGTTGACAAGAGTAACAAATCTAAATGAAACTTAATATATAAATTACGAAGAGAGACTAAGAGAGAAATAATTCAAAGAAAAAAAGTACCTAACTTTTCAAGATACACAAAATATTATTAAGAGTTTTTTAATGGTAAATCCACGTTATTCCAAATGAACGCTCTCATTAGTAGAGTCGTAGAGGCCGGTCGGTAAATGATCATAATGAGTGGTTATTATTGCTCTCAACTCTACGTAATTATTAACTTTTTTCCTTCGTTTCCGGCCGAACTACAATTCCGGAACGCTAGAGACAACGTTACTCGTATCTCTCTACTTTGCTTAATAGTTCGTCATACATTGACGTGTAAGCGCCAGCTACATGACAATGCACGCTTATATAACCCGTAATGTATATAATAACATGAATAATTTATCACGTTATTTTGCGATTCATATGAAAGAAGAAAAGCTTAACGACCAGCTAGTAGCTTTAATATTGAACAAACTTATTCCGTTTTTATTCTGAAAGGTATAGAACATGTTCTATTTTAGTGATTACAGACACCGTTATACAAATACACATGTAATTTTGAAATTAAATGTATTCATTACTGTTTGTACTCTAAGATTTCTTCATCACACATTTTATACGACTGGTACGAATTTTTCACATATGTAGGGCGAATTTTTCACGCAGAATGTAGGACAAAGTAAACGTCATAGTTCTAGACAACGGAAGCTGCTTACTTGTGCCCATCCACATGCTAGATCGCCATTTTGTATTATACTTTATAAATATTAGATGTCAGATTCGAAACCAAGTCTTTTGCTTTCGATATACGAGTATCGTCGGCTGACAACCAAAACTCACTATAAAAACTGTCACTACTCTTAGTAACCTCTTATGTCAGTATTAAGTCAGATCTGAGATGCGAGCTTTTATTTCAAGTAGGTATTTGTTACTTAGTGAGTTTTGCTTGTCAACCGATTTATAATTTGTAAAATAATAGTAAGTGCAGCTAAGGTACTAAAACACAAAATCAAAATGATTTCAATAAAACAATATTAGATTTGTGATTACGACAAACTTAAAACATAATACTTAATGTAGGTATTTAAAATTAAGATGACATCTTCCCATCACACGATCAGCTAGACGTAGGCCTCTCCTAAATGTTACTTGTACCTATGTCCCTACGAATTATTACGTATTAGGAGGCCCACAATCGCCACGCTGGGCAAGCGGGTTAGCGATCGCGGGTAGTGTGTCCTCTGTATTACGATGATTCTGCTGCCCATCATTAATTTTCAATAAATGTGTAGACATTTTTCAATCCCTTGGACATTTTTCTCATGGAAAGAGTTGGGGTGGTGACAACTAGTAAGTTCAAGGTAGTCAAAAATACAATTGTTTTTACTAATAGACGTAAGGTATAGTAAAAATTAAGCTGACATCTTAAATATTAGATGTCATACCTAATATACCAAAGAAAAAATACCGAAGTTTTCCAAAGCTAGAGTTGGGATTTGTCCTCAGCTTTCGCGGCTCTGATGCCTAAACCACTCTGAGATCTTACTTTAGAATAAATTGAGAGTTATTTTTGCCAGATTTTTAGGGTCAAATTGATTGAGAGATCCCAAGTCAGTCAAAAGTTAATAAAGCCTGTCTTCCCCTGACATGTTCATTACAATGCGAGGATGGTGCTCATATTCGCAATTATTGTATTTCGCAATCCCATGTGCAAGAGCATCGCCGCGCCGCGTGAGGCTTAGGCCGCGCGCACACGAACTTCACGCATGTTACTTAATCAGTAAATTATTTCGGCCATGTTGTCGACCTCTGTAGTTAAAGAAGTTGGAGGTCCCAATTGATTTTCAAATTCAAAGTCAAGCAATTCTTTATTAAAGTAAGCTTTAAGCATTTTCGCATCGTCTGACACAATATCAAGAGAAAAAAATATAGGTACTACCGGTTCTAACCTTACAAAACTATCCTGAGAAGAATCAGTAAGAAACTCAGGGGGACTTGTTTTTTCAAAACAGTGTAATAATACTCGTACATCTTATTGAAATAACAGGCATTAAAGAATGTACTACATCAAAAAATAAATAAATAATAAAAATAATTAATATATAAGTTACTGGGTGACCTTGGAGATGTGATCAGTTTTGTTTTTTTTAACATGTTTTTTTTTAATTTTCTTGGTTTTTTATATGTAGGTACATGTTTTTCGGACACATATAGAGATGCCCTTACCGAGATTTGAGCTTTGTAGAGTTATGGTCATATCAATAAAAAATGTCTCCTATGTACCAGCATCAGCAAAGTAACCCATTTATAACAAAGAGTAGATAAATACAGCGCGTCCTTGGAGACGTGAACATTTATACATGCTTTTAACTCCACTAACAACTAGCAACTGAATGCCCCGGGTCTATGTGAATCATGTTGCCTCTCTCCCACTTGTAGACTAGTACATAAGCGTGTCCAGCAGGCTTAGCACATGATTGGCGCGACAGTATGTCGCCGCGAGATGGATCTCCTGTCCTTCACTTGCTATATTAACAAAAGAGGGACGGATAGATTATCTCGCGGCGAGATACTGTCGCGCAAATCATGTGCTAAACATACAGATGGCAACAAGTCGAATGTGGCTCACGGTAGGCCCTCAGCAGTTCAAGATAGCGTGATTAGTCACATTAACGCATAACGCGCAATCGCAAGCGTGCGGCCGCCCTTCCAGATAATCAAATTTCGTACGGCCCGCATTAATCACTTCAACACTTTACACCGTAGGCGTCGCGATTACATACGATTAATAAACCGGCTGCAGAAATCGCATGATTAATTGTCGCAAGAAATCAGAATCGCAAACGGGAATCATTATTTACCCATTGTCCGGCCGATCTTAATTTGTCCGTGTTTTGATTATCTGATTTTAAAACTGTACAATGCAAACTTGTCAAACAAAAAGTCGTATGTAGGTTAGGCTTGGTGCAAACTTACGACTTTTTTCTCTAACAACATGAAAGGTTGATTGTTACGCAAAGATTAGATTAGCTTTCTCACAGATATCGTAACCTAAGGCGTGAATTTTGTTCATTATGTAATATATAAGTAATATAACGCGGAACGACCTTTGACTCGATTGACCGACATGCACTAAAGTTGCAACGCATGTTCACTTTTTGCTTTTTGCAGGAGATGGACGGTTGATTAGCGTTATGTCTGATAATTAAGCAACATGCGATTTTGAAAAGAAAAAAATGCTATCATAAAGCGTTGGCAGCATGACCACACGAGTATTACGCGATTTGAGTTGGGTTGGAAGTTGATGTTGGCTCATAGCAATAAGTTTTTCGAAATTTATTGCTACTACTACTATTTGTCAGCCTCCGTAGCCTAGTTGGTAGTGACCCTGCCTACAAAGCTGGAGGTTCCGGGTTCGAATCCCGGCGAGGACATTATTTGTGTATTTATTTATTACAAATATTTGTTCCTTGGACATGGCTGTCTATGTATTTAAACATCCATATGTATCTATCTATTAGGTATATATATCGTCACCTTGTACCCACATCACAAGCCTTAATTGAGCTTACCGTAGGACTAGGTTGATTTGTGTAAGATGTCCCGAGATATTTATTTATTTAATTTATTTATTTACCTATCGGTGTAGGAAAACACCATAAAGAACCTAAAACTTCATTTCAACAAGACGACAGTCTGTTCTAAAAGCTGATGCCAAGTCAATATTGATTAAACTGTAAAGCTGCATTTAGACCAAACGAGCATTCGCTCATTCTATTTCCTCTACGAAATCAACGAATTTCGACGAATCGCGTTTTGTGTACGAACGAATTTCGTAGTGGGGGATAGAATGAGCGAATGCTCGTTTGGTCTAAATACACCTTAAAGCGATTCCAAGATTTATAACGAATGAAAAGGTGGAAATTCAAGATGAGAGCGCGTAGCCAAGTTGCCAATCGCTAAAGCTCAGTAGCGTATCATAGTTCTCTCTTCTTATTACTCGTAGTGTTACTACTTAAAAATACAACTAAAAAAATATTTAATTAACCCATTACGCATCAGTATTGCGATACAGCGAGGAAATGCCGCCAGCATCCTCGGTACAAGGCCACAAGGGTCAATCTTAGATATAGGTTAGGTTAAGTAGATTAGTTCGATTTAATCTATGTACATAAATTGCAGTTTTGAAAATAAATATATCCAAATCTGCCGTGTGGTGACGGCAGTAAGAATACATTTGTCACCACCCCAACTCCTCCTGCGGGTGTCGTAAGAGTCGACTAAGGGATTGAAGTGTCACTGACCATTTTACAAGATTGATGATGGGCAGCAGCGTCATCATAGTGGACACATTACTGCGATTGCCAATCCGCTTGCCCAGCGTGGCGATTATGGGCATTTACCTCCTAATGCGTCTATACGCATATTTAATAGGAGAGGCCTACGTCCAGCAGTGTACTAATATAGGCTGATGATGATGATGATATCCAGATCTACTTAACTGCCCAAAAGCAAATGTTGAAGCCCTATGGAAATTGAGCAAACCTCTATTTGGTTAAGCTTTAGCTAGGCTGGGATTATTCAGAATTTGGCAATGCATTCACCTAGACATATTGCCGGAGTTCCGTAATAAAGCACAGTGGATGACGCACCTGAGAATACGATCCTATATGAATCTAGATACCAATATGTTGAAGACTTGCAACCTATAGGAAAGAATAAGAAAAGAAGAGAAAAAACTTCGTTAAAAACTTGCAACCTCTAAGAAAGAATAATGATGATGATGATGATGCGTTCCTGTTATCCCTCTTAAGGGACATAGGGCTCGCAGAAGAGTTTTCCATTTGTCACGATCTTGCGCGGCTTCTTCCAGTTGTGTCCAGTTCAGACCAATTGAGCCAGCCTCTTTCTCAACTGATCGCCTCCAAGTATTCCGAGGCCGCCCCCACTTCCTTTTGCCACTGGATTGCCAATGGAGACTCTGCTTCGACAAGTGGTTGTCCGGTCTACGGAGCGCATGGCCGATCCACCGCCATTTCCTTTCGAGGAATCGTATCATATAGGGACCTAACTGTTTTTGGCTTATGTTTTTAACCTTATTTAATTATCTAGGTAGGCATCAGCCGCGAAAGCTGGTTACGTGAGTAAGTAACTCTTCTCTTGTTTATGATAAGAGTCGACTAAGGGATTGAAGTGACACTAACCGTTTATTTATTGATGATTTTTGATATAATAGTGGACACCACTGCGATCGCCAATCCGTTTGCCCAGCGTGGCAATAATCTTAGGCATTAGATACCTCATAATGCGTCCATACGCATAAATGATAGGACAGGCCTACGTCCAGCAGTGGATTATGATAGGCGTATGATGTGATGTAATTTAAAATTATCTAACAGTAAGTGTGGTCTTACGGGCCACATCATACGATACAACCAGTCCTTCTTACTAACAATCTTTGGGCTCTCTGGCAGAATGTTGTCTTCCTTTTGCCAGAAGGCACAGTTTCCCATGAATCCATCCAAGAATGATTTCATAGCGGAAACTCATTCAAGTCGCCAGTCACGAATAAGCTAATTTAATTATTATACAATCATAGTGCATCTACTCACAACAAATGCATTTCGAGTGTTTTAAAAAGGTCGTAAGTGCAGTAAATTTCAATGCACTTAATTCGTTTTCACTCAACACTTGTCTCAGTTGTACTCAACAGATGTCTATTTCTATTTACAAGTGTAGGCGAACTAGTCAATATTATGAATCAGGCATGAGAACTTACTTGATAAACTCAGTTTATGCGCTACATATGAATTTTACATTTATTATCTATAGTTTCGATAAATCTCCGCCTACCGATTTACGATGCAATAATTTATAATTCCCTGTTAATAAATAAGTAAAATATCATGGGACATTCTTAGGATCTCGACTACTATCGACACGGATTCAGCAAAAACAATTATTATAAAAAAAACAGGCTGTTTTTATAAATAACAAATTGATATTGGTTTTATGTTACTGTTTTACAATGTGTGTTTACGGGTACCGTGTGGTGACCCCAACTCCTTCTGCGGGTGTCGTAAGAGTAGACTAAGGGATTGAAGTGTCACTGGCCATTATTTTATGAAAGATAGAAGGCGTCATTTAAGTAATAGAGATATATACTAGAAATATACCGATTTCGAAGGATTCGAATCTGCAATCTCCAGCTTCGCATACAGGTTCACTACCAACAGAACAACGGAGGCCAAATTCTACATTTTATTATCGATAAAACCCCGCCTACCGATTTAGAACGCAATAATTCATATTTCCCATCTAACGCATAAAAGTTTTTGCCGGGCCACCGAAAAACAACAATTAATAAATAAATACAAAAATTACAAAAAGTCGGACCTTTTCTGTTTCAATTCATTTGTGGGCGGGATCGTTTTACATTGAAGGGGAGGATATCTCTCAAAATCATTAGCTGGGAATGTTCCGAACATAATTTTCGGTGGGTGGATTCCCTTTGTCTTTGCGACATAAAAAATAAAATGTCAGTTGAATACGATTCCAGCGGTCACTTGATATGTAATTTTGCATTGTCCTTGTATTGTTGAATGGTATTAATGTCGATATTTATTATTCAAAATTGGTCGCAACCCGCAATCAAACCAGCGGTCTTTTGATATTCAGATGTTTATTGCTTTGAGTTGGAGACAGATTCATATTGAAGACTGTTGATCATACACTAAGGGTTCCAAATGGTAATAAAATATGTGATATGGCTGAAAATGCCGAATTTTTGAAACGTAATAAATATGTATAAGGGCCTAGGCAAAGAGTACGATTTCGTACCGTTTGGCGTAGAAACTTTAGGTTCATAGGGCCCCAGCGCACGTAAATTGTTTGCTGAGATCGCGAAACGTCTGGTTGACGTAACTAAAGACCGAAGAGCTGGCGACTTCCTCGCACAACGCATCAGTATTGCGATACAGCGAAGAAATGCCGCCAGCATCTACGGTACAATGCCACAAGGGCCAATCTTAGATATAGGTCAGGTTAAGTAGATTAGTTCGATTTAATCTATGTACCTACCTGCATAAATTGTAGTTTTGAAAATAAAATATCATTATTAAAAAAAATCAAGCTTTCAAATCAGTTCTTAAAAATGTAATGTGTTAGCAAATGATTCGGTTATTCTCAATACATAATTAAGGCTGTGTTTTAATTTATCGATAAAACAGGGTTAATAAGATAAGATAAGCTTAATGGCAGCTTATTTATGTTTTTTCTTCTAAGAAAGTAGTGTCTTAAATCTTACTATTATCAAGTTATTGATAAAATAAGTTTAATTAAGGAACAATTACATCCTAATGTTAATAGTATATTTTGGCATGTGCCGTCAGCCACCTGAAATTAAGTTTTATGTTATTCTATTTTTTTTTATATCTTATTATTTATTATAATTTAAAACGGTAATAATATTCAAGTCTCTGCTTAACTATAACTCTGATTAGAGATGATTCAATGAAATTAAACCACAACTTGCGTTAATGTTGTAAATTATGAACTTATGTTATATTGATTTATGTGCTATTGAAAAAATGATTCTCATAATTTAGACAAAACTTCATAAGATTATAAAATTTAGCACTGCACAAAACTTACTAGGACAAAAGCTGCTTCAAACTTATGACGACTATTTAATATAATATATAGAGTGTTTTCAAATTTGTTATCGTGAACACATGCATACCCTAAGGTATCGGTAATTTGAAAACACCTTGAATAAGAACAATAAAGACGACATGTTGTAGGTGCCGAATGTACTCTTTATTTAAAATGTGTCTTTGGATTGAATCAAAACAAATTCCTTTAGAGCTCCATTCACATTCATAAAGTTAACGAAATGTTAAACTAGTATTTCGACATATCAGCCAAACAAAGCCTCGAGCTGGTTCGGAATTACATAATTTTACAATTTAGGTGGTATTTGTTAAAACCATAAGGAGAAAGGGCAGAATGTGATATAAATAATTATACTTGAACTACTGCGTGTCTGAATAACTTTTATTGTGTTTTTTTTATTCTAAGCACATTTGGCTTACCATAGAAAAAATCAACTGCAAAAGACTCTGGTTGTCACGGGATTCGAACCCGCTTCCTATGGATTGCCGGTCCAACGTGCTTCCAATTACACCAGACGACCTTCCGTGAATCACAGCGAATTTAGTCAATGGTATTGTGAAGCTAATCACTAGCGACATCTGTACTTAATGTTTCGAAGGTACTACAACCTTAACGCACTCAAAGACGTGTGTCTACCACAATCTATTTTTATTTTATGTTTAAGTCACAGGTTCACGCTTCCAATACGGGCGGCCTAAAACTCTTAATACTTTGTATATTAGATAATTTGTATATTCAACCAATTCGTCACTCAGTAACCATGTATCAATTGTCACAGTGCCGCTACATATCAAAAGGCTACACACTTTTATTGTTGTCATGTATGTAATCTAGCAATGACATTATGTATAACTATCATTAATATACAAAGTACACATAACACATATCACACTCGTAATAGACGATAACAATTTCTTCTTTATCTCTTTCACTTTACAGTTTAGTAGAACAATTTTTGAATATCAAATCACTATAAGCGACATTTTGCATTATAAGTAACTCGTCAAGTCGAGTCAAGAGTGAATTGCAAAACATCGCTTTTATATTTAAGCTAAATATTATATAGATACGGAATATTTTGATTCAAAACATATTACAGTAATTATGCTCATCGGGAGATTAACGAGAGTAATATTTCTTGGCCCCTTTACGTATACCATACCCATTTTTTTCATTGTCTTATTTGAGTGTGTCACGAATAAACTATATTCTATTCCATAATATTCTCAACAGATAAATTCGCGACACGTTTATGTTTTTCACTATTCCAGCCATTTTAGCCTTCTGACCCCCGCCATTTGTCATCGCATCACATACTTTTTTATCTCAAAAAAGCCAATTACAGCTCGTAACATTATACACAGATAACCTCCTGTTCCCAGACTCGTTAGTCCTGTATTCTTCATTCAAAATAATAACCTCATAACATCATTAGTAACTTTTATAGCAGTTGAGTTCATAAACTTAAAAATCGGGTCTTAAAACATTATAAATAAAGAAAGTATCCAAGTTACGAGTAAGATAAATACATGCGGTAAACTATTTTAAAAGTCTAATGGTTTCTAGAAGGTACTTAAAAACTTATTTAAGGTTAGGTACCGATAAGCGCGAGTCGTAAAGAAATACCGTTAAACGGAAGGACTTTTCAAATGTTTTGGAACATTTGTAAGTGGAGACGTAAATAATGTTAATGGTGATCGTGAAAACAGTTCAGCTGTCGAAATATTCTACATTCCGCTTCTGCAGTTTAACGTGTCTGTTTAACAAACATTTCAATGTATTTTTGTTTCGGCATTATTTGTATTAAGTATAGTTACAGTTGTTCTTACAACCAAAACTGCGACTTCGTCTGCGTAGAATTGAAGAGTTTTGAAAACAATATTTTGTGTGTCTTTGTCTTCATTTTTTATTAATTGGACTTCCAAACAAATCACCGAGCTTAGAAATTGAAATGAATTGGGATAGAGGTACAATGAATTAAATTATACCTAATTAGATCAAAACTATTTAGGTATATACAGCAGTACCTACCTAATTGATATCTCTATACCCATACAACTAATTATCTAATTGATACTAACCACTGAAATTACCATAAATTTTTACATTCTCAATAACCGTCACCAAAAAATAGTTGAATTATAAAATATGCAATTGACACTGAAGCTTACTTCAGACCCCTAATTTTAGTTTATAATAATTGAAAAAAAAAAACAAATATGGTTTACTTATCAAATTACAAAATGAGAGGGTGCCCAATAGACAATTGCAATCGGGAGAGCAAAGAGCTCCTTTATTAGTTTGAACATCCTACAAAATTGCAAAAATAAGAAGCACCCTAACCTACAGGCTTGGCAAAGCGTTACCAGAAAAAAAAGGAAAAAAAATAAACAACTTATGCATACGAAAATTTAATTTGGCGCCATCGAATACTGCCAAGTTACTTTGCCAGACTTCATAGTTTAAAAAAAAATACTAGGACGTAGAAACACATAAACATTCATGAAGTAATCTTATTTTAGTTAGACCCGCTATAATAGCGTAAAACGAAATCAGATAAGCATCTCGGCATAATTAAACTGGGACTAGTTTTTGACAAATTATTTCGCCGACTCGGTTGGGGGCCTCTAAAAACAGACCTCGCTATTCCAAATGGAACCTGTATAACAGTCGACGCTTAGTTACGCTTACGATCAAATGTCACTTGTTATATTATTTCGGAATGATTTATTTAAAATCGTGTTGTCTTCTCACCACTAATTCCAAGGTCACAAAATAGTATGATTCCACGGAGGGCACAGAAATCTGTATTTCAGTAATTTTATAATGTTATAATGCAAAGCCTTATTGTTCTAGTCGTTTATATTCCATATTCATGTCTTAATTTTCTGCCTTTTATTGACAGCATTCATCGTTTGAATAACAAATCAAACATGTATTGTAAAAATTGTATGTATTTTAACAGATCAATACCTAAACTAAGTTGAAAAATTCAAAAAATATATTAAATCTGCTCAACTAGCTCTGGGATAACTAATCTCCGAAGCAGGAATTATTATAAGTAGCTGAAATAAAATTGTAAATTGAACAAGTGAAATACAGTCAAATAAAATAATAATAGGTAGTTATAGACTCGCGCATCTTGTGATTGACACAGCAATACGCGGCCATCTCGCGGTTATCCTTTTCTTTCTAATCAATACAATCAAAAAGAGACGGGTAACCGCGAGAAGGCCGCGCGTTGCTGTCCAAGATGGATTGTATTGGTTTCACGTCACAGTTCGTCGCTAAGCAATACGAACAGTCGGCTAGGCAGGTAGCCAACATTTAATTTACATGAAGACACTATTACCATATGAGTAATGTTCGCCTTATGTAAACTTCGTCTTTAAATTTTACCACTCTCAGCCCGCTGATCTGATTTATTGGCTATTATGGAACAAAACGTTGTATTTTGACATAACGCCCACGATAACATTTTTGTATAATCGGGACAAGTTGAATACGTAGTTTTGTAAAACAAGGATTTAGCTACCTACATCATCACCAGCCTATGATAGTCCACTGCTGGACGTAGGCCTCTCCAATTAACTATGCGTATAGCGTATGTCGCATTAGAAGGTAAATGTCTATAATCGCCACGCTGGGCAAGCAGATTGGCGATCGCAGTAATGTGTCCACTATGATGACATTGATGACGCTGCTGCCCATCATCAATCTTTCATCAAATAATGGTCAGTGATATTTCCATCCCTTAGTCGACTCTTACGACACCCGCAGGAGGAGTTAGGGTGGTGACAAATGTATTCTTACTGCCGTCACCACACGGCAACCACGGCACCTACTGTATTATCAAACCGGAATCGGAATAGGATTGGAAAGTACTATTGACACAACAAATGACACAACAATACCAAGAGAATAGTTGTTTATAGATGTAGTGCGTAATTAGTTAATATATTGTCTGTAATTTTCTGCATTTAAACTAGGAATATACGAATATAGCTATGGATTATATCCTAGATTAATTTATACACTGTTGTGTCCACAGTACTTTCGAATCCCATTCTAAACGCGGTTATTCTAATAGTAGGTAGGGCACTAAAAAGTATTCATACATGATGTTAGTTTTTATAACGTTTGTTGTTTTATTTATTTTTTAACCTTTTTTGCACATGAAATACACGATGATTGTACAAAGAGCGAACTTTTAGTGGGGTAGTTAAATTTTAATTAGTGATTATGTTTTGTAAAGGTAACGAATTCCCTTGGCTTTTTTTCGTTACGTAAATAGAGTCCCGTTAATATGACAATTCATGTCATGTTGATACTAGTTTTCAAGTTATAACAACAAAAAAATTACTGACACTTAAATTATTTTAATTTTCTCAACCAGAGTTAGCATCTTTCCTAGAAAGAAATACAGGACCACAAATCTCAAGTTCACCAAAGCGTCTCTATAAGCTAGACTCGAATGAAAATCGTCTGCCATCAGACCTAGCCCAATGCAAATGTTTCAAAATAATTGAAAGCATAAAGCAAACCAGACTATCCGTACAATCCAATTGTACCTCAAACAAAGCGATCTTATTCTATTGTATCGTCCATGTAGGCATGGAATCGGACAATTTACGCCTACACGACGGTGGTACATGCGACAGAAATCACCTAAATTTTAAAATCTTATTCAATCCTTTTATTATAATGCGTTCGTTAAAAAAGAGTGCGCATAAGTGTCGAAAATGAGGGCCTACTGTGACCATTGCAAATCTAAAAATCGCTACTATCTCTATCACTCCAGTTGAGGCGAAGCCCTGTGACGTGTGTGTATAATCCAAGCAACACCGATTATTTCTTATACCCGTTAATTATTATAATTCGCTTTACATAAGTCGTTCTTTTAATTATTTGTTGTGCTGTTTGCGGGGATGAGATGTCTTCGAAAGGACTGTGATCAAAAACTATTCTACTAACTAACCTGAATTATTCGTTAAAATGTCATAATGTAACAAATAATAAAAAACGACACATTGATTAAAATTTTCACGATTATCACTCATAATCAAATATAATAAACGTAAGTTTACGACGTTAAGACTCCCCGTTTGTACTTAAAATATGAATAAAAACGACATTTTGACAATTCACTGTCCTACACAAATCCCACTCGCGTTCAACTGACGTACTCATAATTTCATTACTTCATAAAACAAGTTGACAAACGACAATTGATAACCACATGATGTTGAATGATACCGCAATATATTCCTGTTGATGAGTTCTTTCAACTCGCCTCAGTGTGAACTGCGTAATTATTGTGATTAGCTGTGAAGACGGATATGAGGATAGTTTGTATCCGCTTTTGGGTATATTTTGATTTAATATTTAAGTAATTGTCACATGTTGCTTTTATAGGATTCCGCAATAAACAATATTTACCTTATAATTTCGCTATGTCCATCTGTCTGTCCTCAGTGGCCGTTAGTACTAGATATTTGCAATTTTGTATAGATATACATATTAATCACGTCGAGGAAGTGGTAGAATAAAACGTAGAAAAAAAAAATTTTTTTTCGTGTTCGTCCCTAGTAAAGTTAGGAGGATTTTTTTTTATCCTACAGTGTGCGGTTTCATTAAGCAGCTCTTTCAAAAAGAATAAGTTTGTAGCTAATATGCATATATACAAAAGGTAACCCATTTATGTCTGTGTGCTAGCTAGCGTGAAAAAAATAGCAGACATACACAAATACTCCAATACGGCACACATACACAATTCTATATTTGAGAACTACAAAAAGTTAAGAATTTAGAGAAGAGGCGTGAACGTCGGCCCAGTGCTTAATAATGGAGACCTAGGCTCACCGAAACATGTCGCGCGTGACTAAAGACACGTGAGTTTAACCGTTTAAGTATATAGAACATAATGTGAAAACACAAATCAAATTATTTATTAACTAAATATTTTGATTTGTACTTTTAATTTTTCTCCAGTAGTCACACTACTTAATACTATATAAATTATAAATATTAGATGTTATATACCAAAGAAAAACGACCAAGATCACCTATGTCGGAGGTGGGGATCGAACCCACGTCTCCACCCATCCCTCTCCACCATCTCTCTCTAGCTATTCTAGAAAACTGTAAAGTATTCTAAATAGGAGGTGCAGGCATGTAGTTAGTGCTTGCCCTTAGAGAATGGTCAAAGGCGCCTAGCCTTGTAAGGGATTGCATATACCCGAGAAATTTGACCGGTGGTTGCTAAGACCGAGTGGCCGAGGGGTACAGGCATCAGCCGCGAAAGCTGAGTACGTGGGTTCGATCCCCACCTCGGACATAGGTGATCTTGGTCGTTTTTCTTTGGTATATGACATCTAACGTTTAAGTATAATTATAGGAAATAATTTGATTTAAAAATGCACATTTTTTTATCGAATGCATCATAAGTCAGGACAGATCCGCAGGGCCGGGTACAAAGCACGACAGATCGCCCGTTTATCCCGACCTGCGATCGGCGCAAGGCCCTTGTATTCTCATTATAAATACGAATGCAAGCGCAGAAAGCGAGCTAGCTCGTTTCTTAGCCATTCGGGCATTTGTTATATTATGTACATTTTGTGATTGACGTGTCTTTTTTTTTTTGATTTTTTTTTTATTTCTATTAATGATTTTGAACAACTTTTACTATGAGACAGTAAAAGTTGTTCAAAATCATTAATAGATTCATGTATTATTATCTTGTATCACGATATATGTATTAAATCAGATTGTAACTAATCTCTTACTATTTCTGTCATTTTGAGATGGTTCTAGAGTTCCAATTGATTGTGTGTGTATTCGGCACCATATGGGATTTATAATATAAAGTACACAATACACATGAAAACTACGATTCCATTAAGGTAGAGTACATTTCCGAAATATTTTGTTTGATGGAGTGTTTGTCGAGTGATCAACTCGCTTACATTTATTGAGCGTCGAGAATAGTCCTAGCTTTGACCGACAATGGCAACAAATTCTTCTACTAAACGAATTGGCTCGAATTTCTGCTCGATTGTCGTTATATCGAAGTGATACAATATATCACTCCGATATAATTTTTTTTATTGAATAACAACTTAAATCTATCTTTACAGGTTTTCCTAACACGATAGATAAGCGAACCAAACATTAATACAGTTATGGTCAGTATATGAAATAACACATACTTAAACTATGATGCTTATTTATATTATGAATTCTTTATTTTTTGGAAAATTCGATCATCTGGTAATCAGTGGCGTACCTACCTACGCATAGTACATATTTATGTATAAATTAAACAAATAACAAATATAATTGGGACTCTAAGAAAAAGTAGAATCCACCCAGAACCATTAGCCGTGTGGTGACGGCAGTAAGAATACATTTATCACCACCCCACCCCAACTCCTCCTGCGGGTGTCGTACGAGTCGACTAAGGGATTGAAGTGTCACTTACCATTATTTAATAAACGATTGGTCGTGGGCAGCAGCGTCATCATAGTAGACACATTACTGCGATCGCCAATCCGCTTACCCAGCGTGGCAATTATGGGCATTTACCTCCTAATGCGTTTAATACGCATAGTTAATTGGAGAGGCCTATGTCCAGCAGTGGACTATCATAGGCTGATGATGATGATGATTATCTGCAACATTCACTTGACGCAAATCACATCCTCCAGAGTTAAACAAAAGTGACATTTTTATGCATTAATTGCTGTAAATCCGTGGTTAAGTACGTAAGTACTGTAAGTAGGTATCTATAGGGACGATATAGAAAACCGCTCAAGATAAAACTCGGGAGCCAAGAATATCGTTTTACTGCCAAAGTTTAAAGCAAGCCATAAAGATCGGGACAAAATTAACAAATGAACCACTGTTCATTGAATGGGACTACAATTTTAGCTCGAAAATCAGATGCTGCAATCACTTTGGCTGGCTATAAATCATATTTAGAGCTTTTTTAATGGTCGCCAGTAAAATATGTATTGTAGTGTGCGCGGCTGACGCGAAGGGCGACGTGTCATGACTCTTAAGACTTGTTTGATATATTATTATGTTTCATACTTAAGTTATGTGGAAGATTGTCTGTCTTTGTGCGAAGGAAGAGCATTGACTAAGTTAAGTTTTTTGAAGAAGTCAAAATTATATGTCTGAAAAGAAATCTAGCTCTTTTATTTTTACATTAAAACTAATAGACATCAATTAATGTTGACTAAAGGATTGAAGTGTCACTGACCATTATTTGATAAAAGACTGATGATGGGCAGCAGCGTCATCATAGCGGACACATTACTACGATCGCCAATCCGCTTGCCCAGCGTGGCGATTATGGGCATTTACGTCCTAATGCGTCTATACGCATAGTTAATAGGAGATCACATAGGCACGTCCAGCAGTGGACTATAATAGGCTGATGATGATGATGAAAAATATAACGGCATATATTTGATTAACGGTATTATGCTTTATTGTTTGACCAATTTCACGTATTACCTACTGTATCTTACTACATATTCGCTATTATTTTGCTAATTATTTTACATTTTCCACTTATTTTTCCGTCATATTTCATAGGAAACACGCATGTATTTTTATGACACTCGACCCTTTTGAACCTTAACTAACATTTCTGGCACCCTAGTGAAAAGGGGTATAAGTCGAATTTTGGCCAAATTGAGTTAAGTATACCAAAAAATTTCAAAAAAAAAATGGCATCTGTTGGTGTAAAAGGATCTAAGATATCACGTAAATTGACAGAGTTACGGTCGTGTAATATGGTATAACTAACACAAATGACCATGCAGTATCAGGTATAAGTTGAAATAAATTCTTACTAACAAAAAAAAGTATATCGTTGTAAAGTTACCAAAGGTATTAGTGTAGCTAAGTTTTACGCGTTTGGATTTTTGTTGTGTGTAACGCTATAACTACTCATATTCTCTTGATGGTCACTCGGATAATGAGGATCCATGTGTATTTAAATCACTTTACACGAACAATAAAAACATTTTTTGAGATTCAATGCGACATAAATCCATATTCACGAATAAAATTATGTTGTTACGGGTACAAGTCGACTTTAATCACTTAGAATTACAGTTTTTTACATGTGATACAATCCATTTGCGGGAATTATATTCGTTTGCACTAAATTAAAAAGTATTACTTAACATTTAACACCAGTAAATTGACGGATTTGTACTAAGTTGTACCCTTTTACACTAAGTTTCGTTATATATACACAATGTTTAAAATAGTGTTAATTTTTTAAATTTTATTTAGTAGTTAATGATTTTCTTAAAGTATGATTGTATTTTTTTTTCAAATTCAAGCTGTTATATTCTGCTGCTTATTTGTTAAAACCTATGTTAGTAATATTAGTTTGTGTAGACAGTTTTAAATGACCTAACGCAAATACTTTTTTTTTAATTATAGTAACAATTTTACTTAATGATCTAGGTAATATAGAAAGCGCGCTATAATAGCCTTGTACGAGTATTTGCTGCTGTTCTATGGCTGTTGCTATATCTATATTACTCCAGAAACATGTGATTAGAACAATTTCAAAACAGCCACCCAGAAACCATGCCTGGCCACTTTTTACGAATACGAAAAAATTAAATTGTCTACTAACGAAATTAATAAAGTTAATGTATAAATAACACAATAATTCAAGTTGATCGTACCTATATTTACCTATACAACTTTTATAAGAATTATAATCGATAGAACATAATAGTGACATTTTATACTCGTCTGTTTATTAAGATTCCATACAGAGTACTGCAATGCAACGTCACTATTTTTATCCGAAACAACTGAAATAACTTCTTTACACACTAGTGCGAGGAGTCGTTTATATCTTGCCTGGTTGAAAACTTCGGAAGGCCATCTGTACTGAAAAATGTCGTACAATACACATGCAAAAATGAAATTAGTAAATCGTGTCGATTTAAAACACTCCCTTCGGTCGTGCTTTGCTTTATTTATGCTTATTTCGAACTTATTTTTTTTCACAGTTGTGTCGTAATGTACATTACGATAGGCTATAGACAATAGTTTTTTTTAAATAAAATATCGATTTTCAATAGTATGTTATTTTAGGTGACTCGATAAGATACAAAATTGCCATTCAGGCGTTACGGAACGTACCTACCTAGCTGCGCGCACGACATCCAGGGCATAAAGTTATAATTCGGACAGCAGGACTATTTGTACTATTTAGGTTTTTTGTCGAGTACCTTGTTAGCAAAATAAGGCATGAGAAAAAAAATATTATGACATGATTTTGATAATATTAAATAAATGCTACATTATGGTATTTTTTGGAACTATGAAAATAAAAAAACATTTCATTTTATGATGCGTTGTGTTTTGGCTGTTGAAAAGAAGTAATATTTTTCTAATTCAAGGAAATAATTTCTAATAATAAATGGAAAAAATAAATATTTTTATTGTAACTTATTTCATAGAATTTGGATACAATTGAATAAAGTGATTAATATAAATCTTGTTATTCCCTTTTACACGTTACTAACATTTTGTGCACAATGGTATAAGTCGGTTTTTTTGGGATTATATTGTATACGTACATGCTATGCCATCAAAATTAATTTCGCAAACAAACTTAGCTATTTTTTTTTCGTAAAAGTACATCTCAAAAAGAGTTATTATAAAATAAGTTAAATGTATACCCGTTTTCACTAATGTCCAATATATGTGAAAAGGGGTACTAATTTGGTTATATTTCTAAATAGCATTTATTTCAGCGGGTACAAGTCAATTTTTTTTTAAACTATCGATTTTAGCCATAAACCAATGACGGCATGTGAAAGAGCGCATTGTATTTACTCAAAGTACATTTAAAGTTATTCTAATTCTTTAGCCATTTTGGCACAGTAATTTTGAATAATTTCGCCAATCGTTTTTTGGCTCTCCTGTAAAGTGGCAAATTTCGATTTATACCCCTTTTCACTAGGGTGCCAGATTTACTGTCAACATAAAGTACGTGACTTTTGCACTTGCACATTTGTTAAAACCAAAAGATGATTCATATAGTCAATAAACGTGCTTAAGAGCCATAAAAAACACTTAACAAAGTATGGAGAAAAATGACCTATAACATGAGCATGAACTATACAAAGTTCATCCATGTAAAACGCTTACGGATTTAAATCACCTAAGAAGACAGCATCTTTAATTAATAAAAAGAGTATTCCCACAATGTCGTAACAGATGTGCCTACCATAGAAAAAATCTACTGCTAAAAACTCTGGTTGTCACGGGATTCGACTTCCTCTGGATTGCCAGTCCAACGGACTTCCAATTACACCAGACGACTTTCCGTGAATCACAGCGAATTTAGTCAATGGTATTGTGAAGCTTATCACTAGCGACATCTGTACTTAATAGTTCGAAGGTACTATAACCGTAAGCCACTCAAAAACGTGTGTCTCTGTCTACCACAATCGTCCGCAAACTCGACAACTCTCCGTTGCGTTGAATTGGCTATAGAGAGCGCTGTAATGTAAAAAGAGTATTAATATTGCCATACAACGAGGAAATGCCGCCAGCATCCTCGGTACAATAACCACAAAGACCAATCTTAGATAAAATGTTTGAATGAAACGTTCAGTTTTTGTTACCAGATTCCGATACATTTTTGGCAGCAAAAAAGGAATTGCACTGCTTAATTTCGACTTTTCCGTATTGACTCGAAAGGAACGAAAGTTCCATTACTAATATTATTGAATGGACCTTAGTAAAAAAACACCTAGAAATAAGACTAAAACCGCCATCAACCATTTCATTTCAAAAGTATTTGTAAGCCTCTTTTATAGTGGATCGTCATAAAAAACTGTCAATTTTCCGTACAAAGAGCCCACAATAAAAGTGGCAGTGTGTTCTTACAAACGAGAATTTACGTTCGTTGTATGTAAATGAAGGCATGTATGTAGGGACGCCGTCGGACGCTGAAAACTGACGAGCCTATATTAGTCTGACTCTGACCTACGTTTTTGTTATTACTTTTGTTAGAACTGTATTTGCAATATTAGACAGCCCGTAAAAATATACTTAAATAAATATTCACTTTCGGACATCTCACACAAGTCGACCTAGTCGAACGGTAACCTCAATTAAGGCTTGTACCAAGCGTCTATATTTAATCCATAGACAGCCATGACCAAGAAATAAATATGTATAATATTATTAATATTTTAGCCTATATAATGTCCCACTGCTGGGCACAGCACAGGCCTCCTCTCATATATGAGAGGGGTTGGGCTATAGTCCCCTCGCTGGCCCTAAGCGGGTTGGGAACTTCACATACACCTTTGATTTTCTTCGCAGATGTATGCAGGTTTCCTCACGATGTTTTCCTTCACCGAAAGCTAATGGTAAATATCATCTTATATTCCGTACATAAGTTTCGGATAACTCATTGGTACGAGCCAGGATTTGATTGAACCCACAACCTCCGGATTGAAAGTCAAACGTCTAAACCACTGAGCCACCACCCCGCACCGCTTTTTAACAAACAAAACGTTAGTAAGAAACAAATATTTGGTAGATATAAATACTTAATTACACAAAGTGGAATATTAAAAAGTGAAATTCTTTACCGGCACATGTGTTTCCTCATACGTATAAGTTGGGACCCTTTAAACGAAGCGTGAAGAAGCATCTAGCGGGCCAGCAAGGCGGTGGCAACTGACAGGTTATGGTCTCCTGTTCGTTGCCGCCGCGATTTGGGCTCTACTTTTCACTTACGATCAGGTGGAGTGGAGTCACTTTGTTGTGCCAATACATTAGGTTAAGAGGGTTGGCATCTATATATTATGTTACCAACCGTGACTTCACAAACGGCTCCAATGGAAGACCAGCGCTCGACTGGAGCAATATGCTGAATTGGAGACCATTTTGTGGCACTATTTTTTATAATTTTTATATTCGTGTTCATTTTGTATTTATGTGTTTATTATGTTTTGTCACAAATAAATGTTTTTCT